>JASDQU010738054.1:181376-193118 GCA_032191745.1 Picea mariana | reverse complement strand
CTGAAAATTGAAATACGTGAAGGCTGAAGCCCTTTAACAAAGAAGTTGCCAAATGAGTTCTTAAGTGTTATATTGCAAATGTGAAGTGTGAGAACTGAAAGTAACTTGCGGAATTGTAAAAGGTTGATTAAGCCCTTAAGATATCGATACTTGCATGCATGTACATAAGATGGAAGACTTAAGAAACAGTTGCTTGCATGTAAAGTAAAAGACAAAAGCGAAAAGTTAATTAACCAATTAGCGCATGCATGTGTGATGGGTGAAGCTTTAAGAGATTAAAGATTGCATGCAAGGTAAGATAAACTGAAAGCAGAATATCCACGATGCCTCCACGGGCTCTAAGCTAGCATATGTTATGATATCTACTCTAGATTATTTTAAGTAAGCATGCATGTAGAAATCACAACTTATCTAGCTAAACTAAGCACGAAAAAGAAACGAAAATAGATCTAATCTAAGACTTGCAAAAATAAGACGGAAAAGGAAAGAATGCAAGCCACTTGGGTACAACTCCTTTGGGCTTGCTTTATAGTGATTTAGAATATAGAAGAAAAAGAGAAACGTTTACCATAATGAGATTATTTGTTTGAGGGTGTGTTGTGCACGAAATTGGGCAGCATGCCCCCTCTTGTCCCGGCGAGAACTTGCAAAAATCAGCAAGCTATTGTTTGCTGATTTGAGCTGCAACACACTCAAAAGATGTTATGAAATTTCTGTTTTTAGGCAAAAATTTTGTGCATGTCTCAACCAGAAAATTATAATGTTTTAATTGACCTATCTAAGCCTATTAGCTACTAAAATCAGAAATGGAAGAGCATGGAAATAATTAGAAAATGTTTTGGAGTGTAAATGAGGAGCAAGAGTAAATCCATGCTTGGATCTATCCCAATAGCTTCTCCTTGAAGTAATCTGCAAGTCTTAAACAAAACGTGAGATGAATAGATGATGATTGCAAACACTAATAATATAACCTAATTTCTATCATTTGTAAATGCGAATCATCTAAGCTAGCAATTATACAATCACTAAGCTTAGCCAAGTAAATTAATTTACCCAACAATCTATCTATAATCACAATAATATTTAAAACAAAAACAATTTCACCTCAATAATCATGTAAAGAATCTAGACAAGTCTTGAGCTCTTTGAGTCCTCCAAAGCTATTTCCTTTTATTATCCAATGGGAAGAGGTTGTGGCAACTAATTGCCACAAGCCCTTCAAGAACAACACCAGTGAAGAAATATGACAATAATGAGAGAGATATAGAGAGTGGGATGGTGAGAAACTAGTAGCATAACAATGCAATAATGAAAGGTGAAGAATGAGAGAGTGAGAGGTCTCTTAAATAGCTTGAGAAGCTAAGGAGACCCCTCTTGGATCTTCAACATGTGTCAAACATCCAAGGGAAGAGACAACTCAAAGAAGAAAGCCACCAATGAGATGCATGGCTTTTAGGTTGAAGGAAATGGCAAGAAGGTGAAGTGGATGGGGAGAAAACAAAGGAAGGGAAACGTATGAGCTAGGAGGAGACCCACGTATGGGTTGAAGGAGGGGATCCATGCTTTCATTCCACTTTTAATGAGATGTTTCCATCTCTGCATGAGACACTTCCAAACAAACTGAGGATAAAGTGTGAGAGATAAGAGGAAAGATGCGAGGATTGGTTGGCAAGAGTTGGAGTGTGTGGAGGAGAAGGGAGGGGACCCACGACTCAAAGCAAAGTGAATCCCAATTAAAAAATGATGTTTCCCTGTTCACGTAGAGGGTGACGTGATGTAGCAAGAGCGTGAGGTATGTGAATATGTGAGGAGGTGGGTGAGTTTAGGAGGGAGGTGTGAGGGATGTGAGGAGGTGGAAGGATGAAGTGGCACACACGGAGGATAAGGGAGGGACCACACTTTGAAATAAGTGAGAAATTAAAACTTACGTGGGAGTTGAGAGGGACGTGAGGATTACGTGAGGGAGAGTAAGGTGTGTGAGGAGTGTGACGTCCACACTTTAAAGTGGGAGAAGGATGGGAGAGGAAGGGCGCACCTCATGAGGAGGGGCCCATAACCTACTTTAAAAGAGTTTAATAAATCAATTAATGAATTATTACATGCTCACGTGGGAAGGGGGATGTGAGTTCGTAAGGGAACATAATTAAAATATAGTTTTAATTAAATGTGGGTTTAAAAAGGGTAAGTAATGGTTAGGGATAGGTTAGGGGGCCTTTCTCATCATTATTTGCCACTTACTACACTTTATTTGATCCATTATTACAAAAATGACATTTGCCCATGTCCTGGGTTTGGCAATTAAAACCGCCATTTTCCCGAAAAACTCCTAAGTGGACAAACAACCTAGCAAAACTTGTCCGACTGAGTTGAAACTTGGTCCACGGGTGCAGGGGGTCTCATTAGCTTTCTTTTGAGTACAAATACCCCTATCACAATTCTCAGGACCTAAGTTTTACATTAAATACCCAGAATTAATCAATTAATTAATTCAGAACCTTAAAAAAAACTAGCTATACTTGACGCAATTCCGCGAAATTTCGTGTGCTATCTTACATGGTCATTTACAACATTCCTAACACTAGCTACCTAGGAATAACTTCATTAGAACGCCTTTCACCACTTTGGAGAACTTATTGGGTGGGAGTGAAAAACTCAAGGGAGATTAACCCGGTTGGTTAGGCCACATTAACATCCTGAGGATAAAAAACACTCAGCGAAAGGAACTCTCCTAATGAAGAAACCCTAAGGCAACTGACCTAACATGATCCATGTAGACCCATTACATTATAAACCCGCATAGGGGTGCGGTAATCCTGCTTACAAAATTTGTGTTGGAGGCATAAATTGCCTAGTAGAACCAAACTGTCTTCGACATACTAGCATCTGATGATGCATTACTTCATGGCACATGGAGTTGACCTCCTAGTTGAATAGGCGGTCAACAAACTGTATAGCCCAAAGAAGCTCCTCGACTCTGTCACATTCCTGGGCATTGGCCAATCCAGAATGGCCCTGATCTTCTCCTGGTGCACCTGTACCCCCTGCGCACTGATAATGTGGCCCAAGTAAAGTAGTTCTGTCATGCCGAATTCAGACTTGGACTCTTTGGCGTATAGTGACTGTGCCCCCATGATGCCGAGTACCTCATCCAAGTGCATCGGATGTTCCTGCCAGGTCTTGTTGTAAACCAAGATGTCGTCGAAGAATACCAAGACTGGTTTTCTCAACTAATCCCTGAATATGTGGTTCATGCAAGACTGAAATGTAACCGGTGCATTGGTTAGCCCAAATGGCATAAACCAGGAACTCAAAATGACCGTAGTGGCATTGAAATGTCGTCTTCTCTATGTCCTGCTCTCGGATGCTGATCTGATGATATCTAGAGCATAGATCAATCTTCGAGAAGAAAACTGCACCATGTAGTTCATCCATCAACTCATCGATGCGAGGGATAGGATACCGGTTCTTGATGGTTTTCTTGTTCAAGGCTCAATAGTCTATACACATTCTCATGGTACCATCCTTCTTCAGATCTAAGACAATTGAAGAAGCGAATGGACTGCTGCTAGGTCTAATGTGTCCCATCGCTAGCAATTCCTTAATTGCTTTCTCTATCTCATCGTTGCACCTCCGAGGATGACGATAGGGTGTTGTGATAATGGGTTTAGCCCCCTCCTTCAACTCAATGTGTGCTCAAACCCCGTGTCAGGTGGTCTCCCTGGTGGAACCAAAAACCTATTGATGCTGCCCCAACAAGGTCCTGATCTCTGTCTAATACTGTTGCTGACCATCTAAATCCCTCTGTGTAGTGATCAAGCACTCTGCAACATACGCTACCTCTACATGCTTGAAGATGCTCTCCATCCTCTTGGCCGAAACTGTCCTGGGCGCCCCTGTCGACATGCCCCTCAGCACAATCCTCTTTCCCTCATTATCTTTGAACCCAATCTCCAGGGTTTGGTAGTTGGTGGTGATCTTGCTCATGGTGATCAACCACTGGAATCCCAACACCACATCTGTGTTAGATAGGTCAACTACATAAAATATGTCTCTCACGGTGTAGTTACCTAGCTTTATCTCCAAGTATGGGACTCTGTCTAGACACTCCACTGTGTGGCCATCTGCTACTGCAACATCAAACCCCTCAAACTCCTCTGTCTGAGGTGCCCACCTCGATACCAATGAAGCATCAATGAAGTTGTGTGTGCCCCCACCATCTATCAGGGCAATTGCCCCTTGTCCCTGAATAGTTCCTCTGATCCCGAGGGTGTCATACCTGGGAATACCAGAAAGGGTCGCTATGACTCATCCCTTTGATGGTGTCCATGTTAGCCTTCTCACGAGGTTGTGGCCCTACCGGTGGTTGGGTTCTTGCTAGTGTCGGTGGTCTCCAGGGAGGCTGCTCCACCTATGATGGGTCCTCCTCTGAGCTAGTGGATCCACTATCCTGTTCTTCCTCCTCACTATCCACAGTGTCTGCTGCCACCTTGATATAATGGATCTCTCCCTTGCCCATGCACCTGTGGCCTGGGACCCAAGGATTCTGGTAGGTGAAGCAAAACTTCTTCCTCATAAGCTCCCGCCTTGTCTCATCATCCAACTTCTCCTTGCCCTTCCACTCTCTCTAGAATCGCTTCCTGTCTCGGTCCCTCTGTGGTACGAAGGGTTTGGAAAAGGGTTTAGTCTTCGGTGTTGAGTCTGCTAGATCTCAAGTGTGTAAGATGGCATCCTGTAGAGTGTGAGGCTTGTATGCCTTCACCCATCCTCGCAAGGGTTCTTTGAGCCTCTTTGTGAACAACATAATCAACCTGGGCTCTGAGATATCTGCCACTGCCACAACTACCCGCTGAAACTCTGTGATGAATGCCTTTGGGGTTCCTGTCTGTCTTAGCTGAGCCAAGTCCCTGAAGTGTATCTCTGGATCCCTCTTGTCAAACCTGTCCATGATCCTCTATGTGAACTCTGTATGAGGTGATGTGACTGTGACCCAGTGTTACCAGTCCATGATGCCACCACTCGTGTGCCTCACCCTCCAAATTTGGGGTAGCGAAACTGATATCCTCTGTCTCGATCATCTGGTTGAGCTTGTAGTATGTGTCTAGCTTTTGTACCAGTTATCGCACAATTTGTACTTTGATAGAAGGAAAGGTAAAAGGAAAGAAAATTGGTGTAACTTGAGGTTATCCTATCACTGTCACCTCAATAGGATTTCTCTTTCTATTTAGGGTTGTACGCCTAGGGAGACGTCCCCGATGACCTGGGGGTTTAAGAAGGCAAGGTAAAAAATGGCTAATAAAAGATCCCCTCTCACAAGTCACCACTGATCAGAAAGTCCCGGTTTTATAACCAATGAAATGATAATATATCAAGGTGTACGTGCCCGAAACAAAGCAACAAGAAACTATATATATTGCAAGTAAAATTTGCTGGTTAGCACTTCATAAAACCATAGACTTTCTCAAATAAAGCAATTGGCTGATAATGATGAAGTAAACATAAAATTATAACAACAATATTTATGAGGCAATACTTCACAATAAGTGCCTTGAAACAACTTCAAAATGACTAAGAATAATCAACCATTAACATCATAATACTAGCATTTATTAGAAGCAAACAAAGCAATGCATTAATCAACCTTTTCAATTGCTTTTAGAAGCTTTTAATTCTGCAATGTATGGCTGTAGCTTACTTTAGTAACAACAACAATAATGTTAGTAAGTTAGGCTATTATAGGGTTAGAAGTAGTTATTGAAAATCTTAGAGTATAGGTTTTGATGGTTGTTTTGATCAATCACTCAATAAGAAGACTTAGACTAGTGCTTTTAGGGCAAATGGAGTCAATGATGGGGCAACAAATGTTGAAGGAAAATGATAACAGGAGAGTCAAAGACAAGAGAGATTGATAGTTGGAGTGTTGGTAACCCAAGGCTTCAACTATCAAACCCTAGGGGAAACTAGCTACTAAGGTGTAGGTAACCCTAGGCCTTAGTAGGTTTTCCTCCCTCTTAAACTCAATGATGAAGCAAAATCGGCTAAGATGAAGCAATAAATACTAAGGTGTTGCAATGGCAAGGCCCTAGCAAAGGCTTCAAGAAAAATGGCTTCTTGGCAAAATCTAGTAGGTGAAGGCTTTTAAAGCTAGGACAATAACATGTGCTATACTTCCTAGGGTTTTAAACGAGCAATTTCATAATCTCAATGTAAAATGCAAGATAACATAACTATAACCATTCAATTAAGAAGAATTGCAGAAATTTAACTTACATATATCAAGAATCGTTAAGTAAAACCCTAGTTGAACACTTCCACCAAGAAACTTGCCAAAATACTCCAAATTTAGCCTTCCTCAAGAACTGCGCTTGAAATTTCAGCCAAGAAACCCTAGGTAGGGCGCAAATTTCAGTCCTGACAAGTGCGAGTGAAAGATGATGAATAATACAAGGGCTAAAACCCTTATTTATACAATATCAATGACCTAAATTAGGTCAAAAAGGTCGACATGGCCAGTTACACATAATATCCAGTTTTTACATTAAATGTCATAATAAAACCCTAAATCAAGCTGTCAAGATGACGTCATGCCCTTTTAGGGTGACGTTAGGCCTTCTTAGGGCAACGTTGGCCTCCTGGAGCAAAACGTTATGCCTCCTTGGGCCTTTGGATCCTGCCACACGTGCCACTTGGCACACAACTGCCTCCAAAGTATCCAAAACGCTGGGTGACGTCATGGGTGACTTGGGTGACGTCATGGGGCTTCCAAGGCCTACATCATGGTGAAAAGGGAAAGACACCCTTGGGTCTAGGCTTGCCAGGCTGTCCTTGGTGGAACGTCATCCTCTCTCTCCGGTGCAAACCCTTGATCTGTCTCTGCCCCTGGCTGGAGTCTCAACATCCATATGGTGGGCTTTTAGCCCTATGGAGGTCCGAACTAATCATCTCCCCATGTGTACTTGTCCATTGGGTGTGGCCCTGCAACATGAACAAGTAGGCCCTCCATGGGCTCATATGTCACAGGGATCATAGCAATGTCAATCATATCTAATCATCATTTAAACATGGTCATGAAACCCCCTTTACCCGGACAAGTGCTCAAAGACGTTATGCTATTCTACAAGCCAAGTTTGGAGGGGATGCTAGGACGTCCTATTGGGCTAGTGCTCATTGGATGTGGGATGTTCCCGGGTGAAGAAAAATCCAAGCCATGTGAGTGGATGGGGTGGTAAGGGATGTCTGAGCGATGGGTGCAGTGATAACAGGGAAATGTATGGCTTACCTGTGGGTGCCTCTGAAGAGGGTGAGCTGCACTTTGTCATGGATGTAAATGTTTCCAAGCCTATTTATGCCTTTTATCTTTTATTCTTATTGCTTTTTCTTTCAAGAGACTAGTTGGGGGACACTGCCCTGGCGTGTCGACACTTGGTGACACTGGTGTGCTTTTTTCTTTTGCGCATCTTCTGGAGGCACTCTATTGTTTGGCATTTGGACGATCCATCAAAAGAAGGTATGGTAAGTTTACCAACTTTCCGCATGAAATCCATGTTATGCCCCTGCTGCTGCTGCTATCCTCCTCTCTGAAGCTCTTTGGGGCAGTTCCTGAGTCTGAGTCCACAGTACTCCCGATGGAAGTCACGACCCAATGCAGCGTACTCCCTCTTGTACTCTGCAATATCCTCTGCCTGAGTGGGCTGCCTCTGTGCTATCGGTTGCTATGCTGCTACTGGGGAACAATGGCCTGGGAATCCTACTCAAAGAGGTGTATGTGTGAGTAGGTGACTGGGGTCTACTACCTGCCCCTGAGTTCCCCTGCGCTGCATGTGGGGCTTGTGTGCCCGGTGTGCTCACTATAGCCAATCTATCAACCATCTGTGCCAAGGACCGAGTTATGGCCTGTTGACTGACTGCCAGATTTTTGATAACCTGCATGAAAGCTGCATCTGGGTCCATGGGTGCCTTGCCACTGCCCTCTGGTCTCTCATAACCGCCTCCCATCATTCTCTCTGCCTCACGCTCTGCCTCATGCTCTGCCCTTTTCCTTGCTTCCCTCTGTGCCTCTTCCTCTTCCTCTGAACTGGGAGGAAAGGGGGGAAAATTTGGCCTAGGTCTCCTCTCCCTACGCCTGTTGTAAGTGACATATTCATCACCTATGTGTTCACGGCCCTTTGGGTAACCTGCTGAACTCATCATCTTTAGTCACATGCTGACAGGACTAAAACTTTGATAGCATTGTAATATCCCAGATCCGAATAGTCTAGGAAAATATGCTACTCTGTTGTGTCTACTGTCTGATTTGATACACTGGGGGTTTCTGGATGTGTTTAAGTTGATGGGTTTAACATGCTTGGTGTTTTTGCATGTGTGTAGATAAATAAGTTGTTTAACAACATATGAATAAGCATACAAATAGAGAATGACACAAAAGACTGTAAATCATATATTATGAGTTTTTGGTTGGTTATAATGTTGTATGTGGCTAAAAATAGAGAATCACTTGGCTAGATTAGATATAAGTGGATCTTAGCTGAAATACAATAAAGAAATAAACTAGAAGGATGATACTCGGATAATAGAAGATTGATGTTGGATAGGGGTATGAGGTGGATGATCTGCTGCAGGCTACGACAACTCACACTGCAACTGCTGCGAGACTGGATTGTGCACCCTAGTGGCTACACACCTTGGATTTGACTGGAAACTGTCTCAAACAATGCGCCCTGTCCTCTCACACAGTCCTGGTGACTGACGACCGGCCTGACAATCGGCCTTCTGCTGATCTGTCTGGACCCCGGATGGATCCCCCTGGGGGAAATGCACCCCAACTGCTGCTGCAAATGTGCCCTAGAGATTCCTCTATCAGAATCTGCTGATAATGGTCTCAAAATGTGCGCCCTGGGTCACCCTGTACTGGGTCGGAAGGGTTTCCCTAGATCTGGCCCGATGAAGCCTGAAGAACCTTGAATGTGCATCCTTTCAAGTTGCGCCCTCACTGGGTAAATGGTGCGCTCTGGATGATTTCACTGTCAGAATTTGACGAGAAACCAGACAATGGGTGCGCCCTGCCTTCCTCTCAACTGGGTCGGAAGGGAATCCCTGGATTCTCCCTGTCTGGGACAAGTCGAACCTCTCTGATGCTCAGTAGCTACGCCCTTTACCTGGATAAGTGCGCCCTCACTGCTGCAACCTAGATAACTGCTGCTGAAGTACGATGGAATATCTGGATGATTTTCCCCCTGACTAGGGTGTGTCTCTCAACACCGAAATCAACCTCTGGGTGTCTTCCTTCTGGAATCCACAAAGCTTCGGGTTAGCCTAAACCTGAGATGCGCCTCTCTCCTCAACTGTCAAGTCAAATTCTTCATAATGATGAATTAGGTTGCTTTACCTTCTCTTATAGCTGCCTGAAACCCTAATTCGTTGTTGACCTATCTTTAGCTCCCTCACTTAGGCGTTTGCTCTATTTTTTAGCTCAAATTGTCTTAAAAGTGCTTTTAGTCACTTTTAGCTCAATGTCACTTTCGAATTATAACACCCTCGGCTGAAGTGACCTCTAGTAATCCTGTTTACCCCTCTACAACCGTAGCTATAGTGTACTATTTAGACTACTAAGCCCTCCTCTTTGGAGCTCCTATTTGGAAAGGGACATTACACTCTATCTTTCTTCTGTTTGTACCACACTTGGGCCTTCAAAGATCATTCTACACATGATTATTTAGTTGCACATATTTTGAGGCATATCACAGATTTTGAGGCATTGGTCACCCTCTTTGAGGCACGAACGAGCTATTTTCATTCACATGGACATCGTCTATACTCACCATCTGTCATAAGCTAGCACGTCCCCCTCCTTTGTGTTAGGGATCTAACCCGCACATAGGTAGAACAATATATTTGGATGTAATAAAGGTCAATATTAATAAGGCCTTGCAATAAAGTAGAATAAGTCGAATGTAAGAAGACCTAATAGAAGCTTCCGCTTCTAGAAGGATCTTCCTCTAGATGGTTCTTTTGATAGACATATTTAGTATAAATAGGAGTCGAGAGTATGAGAACCCTAGCTTGGATATTATTGTAATAGAGCTCTGCTCGACTGGAGGTTACCCCCTCGTAGAGGCCCGTGAACATTGCTCTCAGAATCAAAGTGCTCTTTCTGGTGTTATTTTGATATAATTTCAGTATTATTGTGGTGTTGTTCTGGTTACATTGTTGTTTATCTGCCATTTCTAGCATTTTATTTCTGTTCTGCATACTTTTTATATCTGGAATATTACAAGTGGTATCAGAGCAATTTCCTCGGCATAAATTGTGGGTTAATTTTTTTTCATGGTAGAGACGTATTGCGGCGTCTTTAAGCGACAGAGATCTGTTGTTATGCACATAAACCCGCAGTTGAGGGATTCATACATGCAGGAAATACAAGTGTTACTTAAGCACACATATGTTGGTCACCCTTGTAACCCCTGTTGGTACTCCTTCAAGTGGTAGCGCATCAGACAACACCTGTGTATGGATCGGCCTAGATTACCTAAAGCCCTCTTTAGATAAACCGATCGATCGCGTGATTGCTATAGTGCCACCAAGAACAACACTCAGTAAGATACTCTCTAGTACCTGGGTAGTCAGATAGTACGGCTAAGGGCACAGTCTAGCCTCCTTAGTTAGTGCCCTGAGATATTGGGTTGAGTAATACTGTTGGACCCCGCATGTATATCAGAGAGCTATAGCACAGGGCAAACCCTTATCTGTAGAACCCTTGAATACCTAACCCTTGGGGACGGAAACATAAAAAATTAAAACAGACAAGATCTATTGCCGCGCAACTGTGTTTGGGTTGCCAAATCACTACACATTTCTTCCTGGTTAAGTATTTGGGCATTTCATCATTGCAGTATTATTCAGACCGGAGTATAACTCCGCATGTGTGAAAGTCTGGAAATTTTTGCAGCATTATTTGAGACCTATTCCATTGGACTCATCTCTTCGCCCTTATCACATTCATACATATCATTTTTCAGCAAAATTTTTGACCCCACCCGCCCCATTTCGATTCCCTCATCATCATGGCCCATACCCGTAGCCAAGACTTGGAAGCTCGCTTCAATACCTTGCAATCTAATTTCACAGAGACCCAACAAGAAGTGAAACAACTCAGTGCTAATGTTGCCGCCATCAATACAACCATGCAGTCCTCCATCGCCGCCTCAATCGAGGAACTCAAACAAGCCATGACTACCCAACTTGAATCTGTCATTTCGATGATCTGCACCAAGCTGCATATCCCTGCAGATAACCCTTTATTTGACCCACCTCCACATACTGAAGCTGAAACTTCCTCTCATTCCCATAATTTTCAACACCATCACTTTCAACGTGACCTACGCCTTCCGAGGGTGGATGTGACCAAATTTGATGGCTCAGATCCCACTGGTTGGGTAACCCAAATGGAACATTATTTCTCTCTATACAGCATTACAGATGACTTGGCCAAACTCCGGTATGGTGTTCTCCATTTAGATCAAGAACGTTGGCAATGGTGGCAATGGAGAAAAACTTCCCGTCAAGGGTATATTGCTTGGACACACTTTGTGGTAGAGCTTTATGAACGCTTTGACACTGACACCGACCATTTAGGCTGTTTGACAAAGTTGAAACAATCCGGAACAGTGGAAGACTTTATAGCTTCTTTTGAGAGTCTGACTTTTCGGACAGAGGGCATGTTTGATGCCTTTTTCCGAGAATGTTTTA
>JASDQU010738054.1:155100-178980 GCA_032191745.1 Picea mariana | reverse complement strand
GTTCCCTCTTGATCCCAACATCTCTGCAGAAGTTCACGAACTCTTTTGAGGTATATTCTCCTCCATTATCTGACCTGAGTATCTTAATCTTCCTTTCAGAAAGATTCTCTATCAAGGCTTTGAATTCCTTGAACTTGTTGAATACTTCATCTTTAGATTTCAAGAAATATATCCAAGTCTTGCGAGAATAGTCATCAATGAATGATACATAGTATACATACCCACTAATGGAAGATGATGGCATTTGAGCCACACACATTTGAATGAATGAGTTCTAGGACTCCTTCTGCCTTGTTGTCCCTCTTCGGAAACGGGTTCTTGATGTTCTTCCCTTGTGCACATCCAATGCATACGCCTTCATGGTCACCTTTGAGTTATGGTAAACTTGTGACCGCTTTGCATATGTATGGTGGTGCCTTGTAGTTGATGTGGGCTAATCTTCTATGCCAAGATTCTTCAATGGCGTGGGTCATGGCAGCTTCTGAGTGACCCTTTAGCTCATGCGAGCCACCTTCTTCTTTTCCAATGATGATTGCTTCATTTATGGTCTCTCCTTTAACACGTTGCCTTCTGCAACCTTCGTTATAGCTTCCTCATGTGACCTGGAGCAAAGTCAACAAAACAACAAGCAAGAATAATATCCTTCTGATAATATAAAGCAATAGCACGAACAATCATCATTGTAGCTCCTTTAGAGCTATCACTTATAATTTATCTGAAGCAAAGATTAAAGGTAAGGAATACAATATGAAGTGAGGTCAACACTCTCATAGTGTTGTGACCAAACATTCTTCCATGGAAACCTGGAACTAACACACGAGGTTTCTCCTAAAGGAGGTGTTAGTTGTATCAGGCAAAGTATTTACCTCTATATGCTCACATGCTATCAAGTATAATACTTTACGACGACTGCTATCTCAATTATAGTCATCAGTTTATTATGTGTACCTTTGGATCTTATTAATCTTGATTAATCAAACCTGCAGCCTTGTCCTCAAGAATGAGTGCTTGCTTTTCTTCCAGGTCTCCTTCACTCAAGTGACGAGTGCTTTCTTCAACCTGTCTGTTGTACTAAGACAATACGCTATCTTGACAGAAGATTAGGTTAAAGGATAACCTCTATGATCAACTTTTAATCCTTCTAATAATTTGATCATAGCTTCAACATGCAACACTGATTAAGATAATGTCATGACAAATAGATGTATATCAGAATAATCACACCTGGGTTGCATCATTCCTCTGAATGTGTTGGATCTTGAGATCCTTCTGTATCTATGGCAAGAGATCCCTTCTCCTGCAAATACTCTTTAGGGTTTAACCATTAAACATATGTAAGTACATACCTCTGATAGCATTTGCAGGTAGTGGCTCCATCTGGTAGCAGCGGTAATCATTGCCAACACTTGAGAAAACTTCAAAGGTGATTGCAACTGGTTCTACGGCTGCAACTGCAACTGGTATTGCAACTGCAACTGGTTCTGAGACAGCAACTGCAACTGCAACTTAAGGTTTTATGAGGAAACCCTAATTTTTCAAACTTCGAATTTTGAAATTCTGATCCAGGGGATAGATGCACTGAGTTAAGGCGAGTTAGCTGGCGCAGTCGGAATTTCGAAAATCCAACTTTTACCCCCTCAAACTTGATCTGCGGATTTCTGGACTGGTGCTTTTGGTTTTCTGGTACTTCTGGTACTTCTGGTACTCTGGTTTTCTAGTTTTCTAGTACTTTGTGAAACTAGGCTTTCACTTTCCGAAAGATCTAGCCACTGAAAAGGTGCGTTGATAGTGCCAAATTGATCCTTAGGAGAGGGCGCAACTTTCTAGATAGTTTTAGGGCTAAAAAGATTCACTTTTGAAAAACCCTAATTTGCAGGCACTGCAACAGTGACGTTTTTCCTCTTGCAAAATATGCTTCCTTCAGCTTGGCTCTAATACCATGTTAATGTTTAAGCCATTATTATAGATGTTTGCATTTCATTAGATAACAATAGCATAATCCAAGATCACTGAGAAATACACAATCACAAGAGACACATCATTTATCTTGGGAAACCCTCTAGGGGGAGAAAACCCAGCAAAACTTCTTTAATATAGATAGCCAATACAATGTCAAGAGATCTCTATGCTAAAGCAGAAAGTCCTCTCCAAAAGATGCGCCACTCTTCTCTCTCTCTCCAACTGGTAAATCAAAACTTGCCTCTCAGAATGAGCAAGTGAGTTGTGTGTCAAAGTGAGGCGCTGGCCTCTCTATATATACAAGTCTGGCATGTGTGAAGTGTCTTTACTGGCAGGGCCGACTTCTCACTCTGGGTGGGTAAACCCACCTTTATTATATTTCTGGGTCTCAATAATAACTGCTGGGGCCGAATTCTTATTCTACCTATTACAATTGTCTGTTGATCAATCCGCAAAAGGGGATTTAATCCTAATACAATAACCGACATGATCAATCCACAATGGGGATTGATCCCATGAATAATATATCAATAATAATAAGAATACTCTTTGCAGTTACAATATTTCAACACTAGCAACTAATCCAGATCATTTTGAGAACGAAATGAAGGCAAAGATATAACAAGGAAACACATAGAGATATTGCAAAAAACACAGTAATATAGTTAAACTTAGATTCTATTAATGACTATGTAGAATACAAAAGACTGTAAAAAATGCAAAGCACACAAGCTAGCTAGAATGGTGGTAGCTTATCTCTGAAGATAGAGATGTAATAGCAATGCTCATTTGCAAGAAGTTGATTAGAAAGAGGTCGAAAAAACCTTTTAACATAAAGCATTAATGAGAAAACCCTAAACATTCAAAACCCTAATCCCAAAAGATGAAACGCCAAAAGGTTTATGGGCCCCTGTGTGGTTAGTTGATACGTCAACTTCTCGGGGCCACAACTTTTGCATACAATCTATGTTTGGGGTGTGTTGTTGTCCTTATACACACTTGCAAACGTGAGCTAAGTCCTACTCACTTAGTGTGTCCTTGGAGGCACAATGCCTAGGTTCAAAGCCCACGCTGTCACGTTGACCTGAATCTCTTCTGTCTAGGCTTACTCCTAGGGAAGCCACGGGGGGTAGACCCTAGTTACTAGATGAGATTAAATGTTGAATTCTAGGAGTTGGTTTTAATTAGTTAGAAGGTTAGGGGGAAAGATCTAGCCTATATGCAAAGGCAACAAATGCAATGTGCAACAATTTGAATGAGAAGCAATCTTTTTCCTAGGACAACTAAGACTAGTGCCTAAGATTGGGCAAGGGGTCAACTACAGTTTTAGGGAGATTGATTACACAAAATTACAAAGATTACAAACTACTTCACAACAAGATTAGATACAAAAATAACAACTAGATACAAAATTAGAATAAAGAATATTTAAGAGTTACACTAAACACAAGATACAATAGATACAAAGACACAAATACTAACCCAACTACTTGATTGTGTAGGAAAAGAAGATATTCAAATGGAAAGCATTTACTAACACATCAAGCCTAGCATACTCAACAATAGAGTGTCTCCAAAGGATGCACAACTCTATTGTGACTGCTTTCAATGGCAATACAAGATGCTCAAAACCCAACAATGAAGTGCCTCCAAAGGATGCGCAACTTCAATGAGGGAAAACCAAAATGCCAACACCACGCTTAACAAAAAATGGAAATACATAAAAGAAGCCTCCAAGGGCCAAGGGCGCAACTTAAACCACTTAGTTAATTATCCACAACATGAACTTGCAAGGAAAGATAAATATGAAATAAGTGCTTTGCAAGATTATAATGTAAACCACAAGATGAAGTATGCCAAAGTGAAAAACCCCAATGGTTAAAGTGGATTAAGGATTGATTATTAAGTTGAAGGTTGAATCCTAACTAGGTGTCAACCCCAATACTCCCCCCGCTTATACTAAGTAGTTGTTGGGTGCTCAAGAAGTATGGAAACAAGGCCTACCCTAGCTCCATAGGTCAACCCAAGGAAAGAAGTACTCTTAGAAAGGACGTTGAGCGCCACGAGGTTGTCCCCGACCTATCACCTTCCATTGCTTCCTATCAATCCTCGTTTAAATGGAAAAGTTGAGTCAGTAAAAGGTGTCCTATTAAGTCTAATTGAATTTAGGCCTATTGACTAAGATAAATTGAATTAGTTAGTGTGTTTAGGCAAGATGTTGCTTGCCAAAAGTTGGGTGCTTGTACCAAAACTGAAATTTACAACTTGCAAGAAATTGAAAATGCTTGACCACAAGATATTACTTAAAAGATCATGAAAAGAACTTGAAAATAGCTTGCAAGAAAGGAAAATTAAGTTGCCTTAAATCATTCACAATATGCCCATGATACTTGCAATAAAAAGCAAAGTGCTTGTGAGAGATTATTTAAACTAGAACAAGTACTTGGTGGAATGTAAGCTTGCAAGTAAACATTGAAAAAGCATTAGATAGATTATTATGCCTCCATGGGCCTAAGCTAGCATTAGTATGTGTGATTTCTACTTCTAGATAACTTTAAGCCATTACGCACATTAGAAACACAATACTAAACTAGCCATACGATTTTGGGGGCTGGCTTAGCCAAGCTCACTCCAAGGTGTAGGCACCAATTAGAAAATAAATGCTAGTGCTTGTCACCTAGGGTTTGATTCAGCAAATTATAATAAAATATGCAAGTAAATAAAACTAAAACCATTCAATTAAGAAGTGTTTGCAAAAATTCACTTACATAAACCAAGAAACCATGTAGCAAAACCCTAGTTGTAACACCTTCCACCAAGAGAAATGCCAAAAATGCCAAGAAAAGTCTTCCTTCAACAAGTGCGCCTCAAAATTTTAGCCAAAAACCCTAAGAAGGGTGCAAATTTCAGACCTCACTAATGTGTGAGTGAAAGGTGATGATAAAATGAGAGTAAAAACCCTCAATATATAGTATACCAATGACCTCAATTACAATTTAGGTCATCAAAAGGCCAACAAGGCTAAAATACACAATAATATTGTTTTACATTAAATGTCTTAAATTAAAACCCTAATCAGGCAATAGAGAGACATCATCCCCTTTCTAGGGTGACGTTGGCCCTTTTTAGGGCAAATGTAGCCTCCTGAAGCAAAACATTAGCCCTCCTTGGGCTTCTCCAAGCTGCCACACGTGCCAAAACTGCCATAGCTGCCTCCCAAAACGCCCATATTGTTGGGTGACGTCATGGGCATCCTGGGAGACGTCTTGGGCCTTCCAAGGCCAACGTTCCTATGGGGAGGTGACAACCCCCCTAGGTAAGGCTCTGCCAAGGTGCCTCTGTGGAACGTCCTCCTCTTCTCCAATGCGAACCCTGTTGTGCTATCTCTGCCCCCTGCTGGGGTCTCAGCATCCATCTGGTGGGCTCTTCAGCCCCATTGAGGTCCAAACTAATCATCTCCCCATGTGTATCTGTCTAATGTGGTACCTGTCCGTCGGGCATGATCCTGCACATCAACAGCTATGCCCTCCATGGGCTCACAAGTCACAGGGATCATAGCAATGTCAATCACATCTCATCATCAATATTATTAAACATGTGCATAAAACCCCTTTTACTCCAGTCAAGTGCTCAAAGACATTATACAAGTCTGCAATACAAGTTTGGGAAAAGTGACAGGGCGTCCTATTGGGCTAGTGTCCACTGGAAAAGGGATGTTTCCAGAAGAGATTAAATCAAGGTCATGTAAATGGGCGAGGTGGATAAGGGATGTCCTGACAAGGGGTACAGTGAAAGCAGGGGAATGCAAGGCTTACATGTGGGTGCCTTTGTAGAAGGCGAGCTGCACTTGTCCTGGATGCAAATTTTTCCAAGCCCATTCATGCCATTTCATTCTTTATTCTTATTTCTTTTTCGTCAAGAATCTAATCAGGGGACACTACCCTNAGGCGAGCTGCACTTGTCCTGGATGCAAATTTTTCCAAGCCCATTCATGCCATTTCATTCTTTATTCTTATTGCTTTTTCGTCAAGAATCTAATCAGGGGACACTACCCTGGCGTGGTGACCAGTGGTGGCAATGTTACCCACAAGCTCTTTCACGAAAAAGAGAGGGTTGGCTTGTGATGAGACCCCCTTTCTCTTGGCCATGCAACCAAGAGCCACTACCCTGACGTGGTAACCAACTGCTAGTAGTGTCATACCGCTAGGTGCCCATGGACCCAATAGGTTGGCTTGTGATGAGACCCCCTATCCTCTGACTAGGTCTTGTTTTATTATTTTATGGATCCCTCTTGTTTCTTGCTGAGAAACCTTTTATTGCTTTCCCGGGGATCCCTAGGCGAAGCATCTCGAGGTTTTATTTTAGGCTTTTATCTTTTTCCAGCTTGCTTTTACCTTCTGGGCCTTTAGCCCCTTCTTCCCACAAGGTAAGGTTTGATTGGCCAACCCAATGCCCGAACAAATGTAATGGGACGGATGAGCGGGAAGCAAGATGGAAAAGTGGTAATATGACGAGAGCGGACGATGACTTTTCAGAAATCCCCCGATGGCAAACCAAAACCTATAGGCACGGGCTTACTAGGGCATCCTGTCATTCCCCCCAGACATGGTCAAGTGGACAAGCATAAGATCCAAGCATTTGTTAGAAACAAAAGGAATTAAATGCACATATTCAATGTTTTTGAAAATTAGAGTGACACATATCATGATACCCGGACTCATTACCTCATGGAGCAAGATCCATCTCTGACACAGGACCAAGCCGAAGGTGATGGATGTTGTTGTTGCTGACAAAGTGGAGGCACTGAAAGGGAGAAAAGATGGGCCCTCCAAGGCCATGCTCAAGTCGATCTGGCTCTCGATACTCCATGTCTAGGACTTGTGGGCCTCGAGACATGATCTCCTAGTTATCCCTAAAAGTGGGGGATAACAGGGAGCATCGGTAAATATATCATCCCCTTGTTGCCACTGGTCAAAATCAAAAGTAATCTATCGTGATAACTGTGAAGGCAACAGTTGGGAATGATCCTCAATGTCGTAAATGGGGTCTATATCATAACCAACTACATCCCATTTACGTCTTCGAACATGTATGAACTCATCAATATCAACTATGTCAGTATCGGTATCATAACATGGAGGATTCAAAACATTCAAGGGGTCATCCATATCCTCCTCATTTCCCAAATCACAAAGTAGAAAATCATCAAAATTTTGGAGAGGAGGGTAATTCACTGTTTCTTCTTGTGCAGGAGCTTTAAGGACTTGGGTGTCTTCAACATGCGTCATTGTTTCATCCTCATGAACTGCCCCTTCATCTTCAATTGTACAGCAAAGAAGATCTACTTCTTTCGGGGATTCCATTCCTCCTTCACTTTCTGAATCATGGAAAAAGGTATCATCAAAATCTTGAAAAGGAAAACAACTAACCTCATCATCTTGTTGTTGTGCAGGGGGGAAAGGTTAGTGGATGGCTTTGTCAGAGGGAGGAGCACAGGTTGATACTTCATCATTTTGCTTCGATTCCGGCTACTCAGCCATATCTTCAGTAGTCCTATGTTGATCTATGGTTTGTTCCCCTTCTTCTTGGAAATCAGCAATGAAGTTCTCACGGGAAAGCAAACTTTCCATACTAAGAGTACTTGAGGTAAAGAGATATCTTATCTTGGATAAGGAGATGTTTTGTTCAATTCTTGCAGCCATGTTGTAAGCTTCATTGAGCGTGCTTGGGCTCCTCTTACTGAGGGGAAAACCTAGATGCATCAAAAGCACATGGGTATAGAGATGGACAAGGTAATCCTCCTCAGGATGATGGCATTCAGGAATTTGATACAGCATGTCCTCAAACCTATCCTAGAAGTCTCTGACAGTTTCATCCTCAGTTTGCTTTATATGCTTGAGTATTTTTAGTAGTACTGAGATGTCTTCCAATTGAATACCCCATCCTCCGAGAAAGGTTTCTTGAAATTGTTCCATAGTTGTGATGCTGGCATCGGGGAGGTTGTCATACCACTCCCTAGCATTGCAATAAATACTGGCAGAGAAGAGTTTTATGACCAAGTCTTCAGCATCATCAGCGATAGGGTAGGATAGAAAGAAATTCCAGAAGTTTCTCATGTGATAGTCAACTCTCTCCCTATCACCACCAGTGAATCTAGAAAGCAATTTTTTGTATTCAAGGGGCATTTGTTGAGGGTACCCCGGGATCTTACTCATGTCTAAAGGCTTGTAGTTTCCCGGATCCCATGAGAAGTCATAGTTGGCTTCGTCATCAGTGGAGTCGCCGGATAATTTTTTTGAAATTATCAAAGAAATAAGGGAATCATCCTAAGTGGAGTCACTAGGTAAGCTTGTAAGATAAAGGCTCTTGAGGAAAGGCTTACCGAAAAAGTGTCATCTTGAGGAGAATTGACTCAATGTTCCCCGGCAGCTGCGCCAAAATGTTATCACATAGTTTGTAGTTGTAGCAAAAGATGGATGAAAGGAAGGCAAACTGGCGAAACTGAGACTATCCTACCACTGTCACCTCAATAGGATAGCTCTTTCTGTTTAGGGAGGTAAGGCCGAGGGGAGACGTCCCTGGTGACTAGTGGTTATGAGAAGGCAAAGGCTTATGGCTAAGTAATAGTTTCCCCTTCACAAGTCACCACCGATCAGAAAGTCCCGGCTAATCAGCCAATAATGATAAAGAATAACCAAAAAGTGTACCTGCCCGAGACAAAGCAACAAGATAACTATACATGTGCAAGATCACTTGCTTGGTTAGTACTTCATATAATCAAGGACTTCTGATATAAAGTAATTGATATAGAATATTATTGATGAAGCAAATCAAAGTTTGTACAATGGAAATGACTACAATATATCACTTCACAATAAATGCTAAAGAAGAAACTTCACAATGTACAATGGCAATTTATCATCAATGCAATAGTACCAACATTAGAAGCAATGCTTTAGCCAACCATTCAATTGTTTTAAAGATGAAATAAATGATGCGAAGTATAAGTATAGCACAAGTAGATAGCAACAACAATAGGGTTAGTGAGTGTTAGTCTAAGCTAGGGTTAGAAGTGGTTAATGATTGTTCAAGAATATTTAGAAGTTATGTATGATCAAGGTACTCAACACAGGAAGTCTTAGATCAGTGCGTTATTAGGGCCTATGGAGTCTGTTGACCACCTATTCAACTAGGGGGTCAACTCCACGTACCATGAAGATATGCATCATCA
Organism: Picea mariana; assembly: GCA_032191745.1. Taxonomy (NCBI): domain Eukaryota; kingdom Viridiplantae; phylum Streptophyta; class Pinopsida; order Pinales; family Pinaceae; genus Picea; species Picea mariana. Next base: position 169,790 of record JASDQU010738054.1, on the reverse strand, counting down.
GATGCAAACAAGTCAGAGACTATTTGGTTCTACAGGGCAATTTTTGCTCTAGCACACTTTTTTGTAAACGAAATTTCCACACCCCTGTGTGGGTTAATAATGTAATAGGTCTGCATGGATCATAGTTAGGACAATTATCTTAGGATTTCTTCATTAGAAGACTTCCTTTCACTGAGTGTTTTTTATCCTCAGGTTATTAATTTGGCATAACCAGCCTTATTAATTTCCCTTGAGTTTTTCACTCCCACTAGCAATAAATCCTCCAAAGTGGTGAAAGGCATTCTAATGAAATCATCCTCTGGTAGCTAGTGTTTAAGAATGATGTAAATAACCATGTAAGACAACTCAAAAAGTTTCGTGATTTTTAGTCGAGTCTAGATATTTTTTTTTTAATTAATTAAAATTTCCTAAGGTTGGAATTTTAATTAATTAATTGATTAAATTAATTATGATGAAAAATTGTAAAAGCTAGGTCCCTGGATTTTTGATAGGGGTATTTGTGCTCAAAATAAATGGAATGAGACATCCTACACCCTTGGACCTAGTTTCAACTCGGTCAGACAAGTTTTGCTAGGATTTTGTCCACATAGGAGTCTTAGTCGGATAAAAGCAGTTTTAATTGCTAACCCGGGACATTGGGAAAATGTCATTTTTGTAATAATTAGGCAATTGAAGTAAAGTAAAGGTGAAATATGATTGAGATAGACTATCCTAACCTATCCCAACCCGTTCCTAACCTTTACCCACCTCCTAACTCACTCTTTAATTATTTCCTCATGGGGATTTGCGCCCCCTCTTGGGAAGTACGCCCCCACTCCATGGAAAGAATTGGAAACTCATTCAAAATGAGTCATGGGCCCCTCTGTGATGAGGTGTGCCCCTCCTACACTCTCCACATCACCTTTGAGAGTGTGGCCAACACACTCCAACCACACTCTCCTCAAAACCTCACGCTTTCCTTGAAGAGTTGCGCCTTTCCCCTTGAAGAAGATGGAAACATCTTCAAAAAGTTGGAAGTTTGCTTTCAAAGCAAGGCAATTGCCTTCTCCTTGACCAATGCGCCCTTCTTGGGTTGCCAACTCACCTATCCACTCACCCAACTTGCCATTCTCATCTCAACCCTAAAGCTATGCACACTCTTCACTTGAGTTCACCTTTGCTTGGATTTTTGACAAGTGTCAAAGATCCAAGAGGGGTCTCTTTGGCCTCTGATGCTATAAATGAGACTCTCCCCTCACTCTTTCTTCACCATTCTTCTGAGTATTGTTATGCTACCAATTTATTCCCATCACTCTCTCTCTCTCTCTCTCTCTCTCTCTCTCTCTCTCTCTCACACATTATTGTTCATCTTGCTTCACCCATTTGTTCTTGAAGAGCTTGGAGCAACTTTGTTGCTACAACCTCTTTCATTGATAATAAAGGAATAGCTTTGGAGGACTCAAGGATTTCAAGACTTGTCTGGATGCTCCATTTGTTCATGAGGTGATATTGCTATTTGCTTTGAAAATTATTTTGTTAGTGAGTAGATTGTTGGGTAAATTAGTTTACTTAGCTAGGCTTAGTAATTGTATAATTGCTAGCTTATATGTTTTGAATTCACTAATGATATAAACTAAGTTATGTTATTAGTGCATGCAATCATTATCTACTTTATCTCACATTTTATTTGAAGCTTGCAGGTCATTTCAAAGAGTGTTGTTGGGATAAATCCAAGCAAGGATCTACTCTCATCACTCACTAAAACTCCACAATTTTTTCTGATTATCTTTATGTTCTTTTCATCTTCTGATTTTGGTATCTAACTCACTAGATAGGTCAATATAATCAATTTAATTTTTTGGTTTTTACATGTGGGAAATTTCTGTTGCAAAACAGAAATTTTCTTAACTTTGTTTGAGTGTATTGCAGCAAAATCAGCAAGCAATAACTTGCTGATTTTTGCAGGTTATTGCCAGGTTAAGGGTGCATGCTGCCCCATTTCATTCACAACACACCTCCAAGTACCTCCTTTCAAAAGTGGTAACTCTATCCTCTTATTTTTCTTTCAATCTAACCATTGTAAGCAAGCCCAAAGGAGTGTACCCACGTGGCTTGCATTCTTTTCATTTCAGTTTTTGTTTTCCAAGTTTTATTTTAGTTTCTTTTCCGTCACTTATTTCATAGCTTAGCTAGTTTAGTTGTAGATACCTACATGCATGCTTAAAGCTAAAATTATCTAGAGCCCATGGAGGCATAGTTAGAATCTTTCCTTTTCGTCAATTCATTGCATGCAAGTTATAATTCCTCAAATATTTATCTTACACACATGCATGCAAACATTGGTATCATAATGGCTTAAATAATCGCTTTTCAATTCCGCAAGTTATTTTCCAATTCTTCATAATTTACACGCAATAACTCAATAACTTAAGGATTCAACTTGCAATCTCATTATTTAAGGAGCTTCAATCTTCATAACCTTCAATTTCAGTTTTTGGCATTTTTGAGGAAGCTCTAAGCACTCAAACACTTCAATACTTAGCTCATATGTTTAATAATTTATTAGAGTTAATAGGACACCTTTACCAACCATCTTCGCCATTTAAAACGAGGTCAGAGGAAGGCAACGGAAAGGTGCTAGGCCGGGGACGGTCTCGTGGCGTCCTTTTCCAGGGGTACTCTTATCTTAGGACTGACCTGTGGAGCTAGGGTGGTCCTCATCACCTTACTTCTTGAGCACCCAACAATTACTTGGTAATTGAGGGAGGAAAGTATTGGGTTGACACTTAGATAGGATTTAATATCACTTAACCATCTTAATTAATCTTTGGTCTACAACTCTATTTGCAATTTGTATTTGCACTTGCAAGCACATTGATCTCATATCTACACTTACATGCAAGTCATTTTATGCGTCATGGATTAATCTTCTAAGTGGTTATATCTTAATTTCGGAACATTTACTTTTCAAGCACTTTATTTATATTGTTGTTCCTATTTTTGTGGTGTGATCCCTCAAGAAGTTGTGCATCCTCCTGGAGGCACTCTCTTCACTGGATCTTGAGTGATTTTCGTCTTTGTGCCATTGATAAGCAGTCCAATAGAGTAAGATCTATTATGAGCATGCTTGGCTTGATGTGTTGATGGTTATCTTGTCTTGAGTATCTTTATTTCCTGCACATGCGAGCAACTTGTTAGTATTTGTACATCTTGTATCTATTGTATCTAAATAGTTTAACGTTGTATATCTTACATATTCTTTTGTATCTAGTTTGCACTTTGATATTGTTGTAATTTTGTAATCTTTGTAAATCTATTGTAATTAATCTCCCCTTAATCTAGTTGATCCCTTGCCCAATCTTAGGGACTAGTCTTAGTTGTCCTAGGAAAAGGTTTTGACTGTCATCCTATATCGTTACATCCTGCATTGTTGCTTAACATCATAGGCTGGATTTCCCTTGACCATTTAACTAATTAAAACCAACTCCTAGAACTTTAAACTCTAAATCTCATCTAGTAACTAGGGTCTACCCCCCTTGGCCTCCCTAGGAGTTATCCTAGACGAAAGAGGTTCAAGTCAAAGTGACATCGTGGACTTTGAACCTAGGCATTGTGCCTCTGAGGACACACCAAGTGAGCGGGACTTAGCTCACGTTTGCATGTCTGGACATCCCCTAGCCACATCACCTCACTTACATGGCTTAGATGAAAACTTCCTGGAAACTTTCCTTTTCTTGTGGATACTAGCCCAATAGGACATCTTGTCTTTTTCTCCAATCTTGTATTGTAGGTTTCTGTAATGTCTTTGAGCTATTGACCGATGTATCAGGGTTTTTATGCATATGTTTAATAATATTATTGATGAAATGTGATTGACATTGCTATGATCCCTGTAACTAATGAGCCCATGGAGGGCATAGCTTTTGATGTGCAGGACCATGCCCAACGGACAGGTACCATTTGGACCAGTACACATGGGGAGATGATCAGTTCGGACCTCCATGGGGCTGAAGAGCCCACCAGATGGATGTTGAGACCCCATCTGGGGGCAGAGATAGGACAATGGTTGATCAGGGTTTTGCACCGGAGAAGAAGAGGATGTTTCATCAGAGGCACTTTAGCAGAGCCCAACCTAGGGGGATTGACCCACTTCCAGTGAAACATTTACCCTAGATGGCCCATGACGTAACCTATGGGCTCATGACGTCATCTTGAGCGTGTGGCAGTGTGACAGGGCAGTTGGCACGTGTGGCATGATGGAGAGGCCCAAAGAGGGCTAGCGTTTTTCTCTTTGTTGTTGCATTTGCCCTAAAAAGGGGTTAACGTCTCCCTTAAGAGGGGTGACGTCTCACTTTTTGCTCAATTAGGGTTTTAAAATGAACATTTAATGTAAAACAGTATTATTTTGGTATTCTGGCCTTGTCGGCCTTTTTATGACCTAAAAAGTTAAATTAGGTCAGTGATACACTATATTATTGAGGGTTTTGACTCTCATTTTATCATCATTCATCACTCACTCATTAGTGAGGTCTGATTTTAGCGCGCTATTGAGGTATTTGGCTGATTTAAGAGAGGCGCACTTGTTGAAGGAAGATTTTTTTTGGCATTTATGGTGTTTCTCTTGAAGGAAGGTGTTACAACTAGGGTTTGCATGGTTATTTCTTCATGAATTGTAAGTGTTTTCTCTGCAAAACTTCTTATTGAATCGTTGTAGTTTAAATTTCTTCCACATTACTTATAAATTTGTTGAATCAAAACCCTAGGTGACAAGCACATTTAATTGGTCCTTGTCTCATGTCCTCTGATAGAGAAATTTTCAGCCATTGAAGAAGGAAGAGAGAGCCTAGCCATAGCTACACTCTCATTTCTTCTTCTCCCTTAGCTAGCCATACTATCCAGAAGCCAAAGAGAGTGAGACGTCCTTGGCCTAGTTCTTCTACACCAGGGTCGTACCATTCTAGGGTTTGCTGAAAAGGCCTTGCTGTAGCAACACCTTGCCTCCTCAAACCCTCATGCTTTGGTTGTCTTTGTTTTATCTTCAGCTAGCCGTTTTGCCAAATTGATCTAAAGAAGGAGGAGAGAGCACAAGGCCTTGCTTTAGCAACACCGGAGTGAGCCTCACTCCCCTAGGGTTTCGTTTATGAAGCCCTGTTATTGCAGCACTTCAGAACCCTTCCCTCTAGTCTTAGGTCACCCTCCTTCAACTCTTGCGTCCTTCTTATTGACTCCATTAAACCCTAAGGCACTGATCTAAGCCTCCAGCGTTAAAGTGATTTGATCCAAACACTCTCAAACTTCTTTTAAAATTGAAACCCTAACTACACTAACCCTAACCTACTAACCCTAGAATGTTGACATCACCCTTGGTTATTTCATCTTGATGCAGCAACGTTTCATTTTATAAGCAATTGAATGGTGTTTAAAGCATTTATTGAATGAGGGATTGATTGGATATATTGATTGCTACATCATTTTGGTATCTATTGGTGGAGTGATATTATTTCATTGCTGTATTGACAAACATTGACTTCATCAATATTTATTGTTATAATTGCTTATATGTTGAATTTAGCAGATGATATTTGATATATGAAGTACTAACCAATATTTGCACGTATAAGTTTCTTGTTGCTTTGTCCCGGACAGGTGCTCTTCTTCTTCTTTGGTTACTTCTTATTATTGGTTGTTTAGCTGGATCTTCTACTCGGTGGTGACTTGTGAGGGGGGATTTACACTTTTGCCTTATCATCCTTCACCTTCTCAAAGCTCGAGGTCACCAGAGACGTCTCCCTTGGGCCTTACCACCTAGAATAGAAAGAACAATCCCATTAAGGTGACATTGGGTGGGATTGGTTCCTGTTACGTTAGTTTATCCCTTTATCTTCTGACCTATTACCATAAATACAAACTGTGCAATAACAGGTTCTTCAAGACCTATGCTCTGAAACCATGTTGATTTTTAAATAAGCAAGAAGTTCATTCCATCTTAGCATTTTACTTAAACCATAAAACAATTTGCGGCAACCAAGATCACAAGAAGAAACACCATGGACAAGTACACAAGAAGTATCCTGGGAAACCCTTCTACAAGGGAAGAAAACCCAACCAATCCTTTGCTATATTCTTCAAGAGAAAGACCTTCATCACCATAAACACTTAGCACGCAAAAGGGTACTCACAAACCCTAGAAACCTAGCGCCCAAGAGAAGTGCGCACTTTTCCCAAGAAGAAGTACTTGCTGAAATTTCCAAACTCACACTTGTCATATGATTCCTCAATGGGGAATTTACCTTTACTTATATTAGACTGAACTTGTCAACAGAAGTGTCTATTGGCACAATAGGGCCGACCTCAATAACTTATAATATAATTAATAATTACCATATTAATTATATTTTACATTAAGGTGGGGCCGACCTATACCCTTTACATAACAATTAGGGTTACAGGTAAGTCTGACTCTTGAACAATATAGCAAGGGATCTTATACACCCACTAGTGCTCAGCCACTAGGGGCACATCCACAGGGATGTCCACATCTCTATCTCACTGCGTCTCACAGGAGAACCACACTCACTAGTGCTCAACCACTAGGATCACGTTCACCTGTGCTCATCCACAGGCACGTCCAACTCAGCAGATTTTCTTTCCCACTGCATTACACAGGAGAGTCATCTGGAGTTCATCATCTCAACTCTCTGCTCAGAGGAGGCTAATACATCGTTTCATCTTTGTCTCAAAACGATGCACCCAACTCATTGGAATTCACACGTTCACCTGTGCTCAGCCATAGGCACGTCTAACTCAACAGATCTTCTTTCTCACTATGTTACACAGGAGAATCATCTGGAGTTCATCTCAACTCTCTGTAAGGAGGAGGGCAGCACAACGTTCCAGTCCTGTCTCAGATAGGAACCATACACCCATCTCAGGGGGTCTCTCTCAGGTCTATGTCCTGGAGAATGTCTCACGCAGTTGTAATCATCAACATTATGCCATCCTCTAGGAGAATGGCTCTTGCAACTGCATTAATTTCAACAAAATTGACATTTGAAAACTACAAATTAATGATGTCCTAGGGGGCTAAATCCATCATCTTAGGTGGATATTACACATTGGAGTATTATTTGATCCATGGAGCACCATTTTCCTATTTGAGCACATGCATAATTCACAACTTTAGTGAAAGGGTGAATTTTGATTTGACACATGATTTATCTCATCAATAAAGTAGTGTGTTGGACTTATTTGTCCACTTTGACCCTTTCCTAAAGGGTGTGTACCATGAAAAGCGGAAAAATCATATTTCTATTTGTAAGAGCACATCTAAAATAACATTTTGCTCATGGTTTTTTATTCTACCAATGGTATTGTTTTATTGCCCATGGTTTTGTAAGTGGTTTAGGCCCTCCTCTTCATCTATAAAATAAGAGGGTCTCTCATTTGTAAACTGACTGAAATTTATTGGAGAATAAGAAAAGGATATTTTGCTGCAAGTTATTGTCTGTCATTTTCTTGGGTGAATTTATTGTTTCATTGGAGGGTAGCTTAGATATCTAATGTTGAAGTGGAGAATACTGCATGTTAGAGGAACAAGCTAAGGAGTTAAGAGGTAACTCTAACCCCTTACTATTTTTGTTTTGTCTTAGATATATTTAGAAAGATTTGAATGATTTCTTTCTATTATGTCTAAATTTTATTGATAAATGCTAATATGTTGTAGGTTGTTTGCAATTATTGATTCAACCCCCTTGAATCTAGACTCTAGCTGCTCTAAGTCTGGTGCTTTTCCCCAGCCCTTGGTGAGGGAATATACAGAAAAATCTTTTTATCAAGTACCTTGGATCTGAGTGACCCCATAGCCCAATGGCAAGCCCTTTTTCCTTATGGAAAAATTTCCAATAAAAAGCCCTTGGTGAGGGAATATACAACAAAATCTTTTTATCAAGTACCTTGGATCTGAGTGACCCCATAGCCCAATGGCAGGCCCTTTTTCCTTATGGAAAAATTTCCAATAAAAAGAAACCCAGTAAAATGTTTCCCTTCAAATTTTAACATTTTTTTTTAGCTTTAATGATTCATCTTTCATTCAAATTTTCTTGTACTAACCTGTTTTCCAGACCATTTTGCAGGATTAGCATTGGTTCGAATCCAGATCTGGTTTACTTTGATTTTTCAGGTTGACCTCGCAAAATATCTCCATTTAGAATTTTAGTCCGTGGGGTTTAAATCCAGCATTTTACTGCCTTATTTTGAACAGATACGGATATCATGTCATAAAAGAAAAACTCAGAACACTTTGTAATAACTCAGAAAAATAAAGAAGTAAATAAAAGGGCTTCTTAGGATTTCGAATTGTTTGGGCTAAAATTATGTTTGCAGGTGATGCGATTTTCCATGTGATCAAGCGAAAACCCTTTTCTAACAAATCTCCCGCACCCAAATCCGTTATTCATTTTGTGGATGGTCGAGTTCATAGGACTGAAATATTTATTTTTAATTTTCCCAATCTTCACGCAGGGATCTAACTTGGATTGCATAAGTTGGGGTTCCTGCTATCGATTTTGAGTTTCAGATTGGAAGAAAACCCTTGATTGGGGTTCCCCTTGCCAGAAGATCGCGACCTATGTCTCCCCATCGACCTGACGTCCTTGCCCAATAAATCGCGACTGATTTTTCCCCTCGACCTGCACACAACGATATCCTTTATCTGCGTTATGTGACTTCTCTGTGTGACAGAGCTTGCCCATTCCTTCATTCACATCGGATCTGGCATCAAAACCCTTTGATCTGACGCCCTGGCCACTGAGTTGCGGCTTGATCTCCTCCCGACATGTCGCCCTTCGCCCATCGAGATTACGACTTGTCCACTTGCTATAGCTCGATCTACGTATGACGGGGTCACATACTTCCTTTGTCCATCGTATTTGGCAGTAAAAAATCGCGAAACCCATTTCCGTCCCCAAAATTGCGATTTTGCATAGTGTTCCTCTGCTCGTAGATACGCCTTCAAATTTAACTCTAGTGATAGTTCTCTGCTGTCACGGCGCCGTTCTAAATCGTAGTTTAACTTCATTATTTTCCAGGTCGTTCGATTCGGGCTCTTTAAACCGTGCTCTGTTGTAATGGTTAATCTTTAAACGATTCGACACATGAATGGTGTATGATGTTCGGTAAATTTTATTTTGGGGGAGGGGTCCGACTTTATTCATTGGTAATAATTCTCACTTTGATACATACGAGTTAAAATAAATCATTTAGTGGGTTTGAATTTATCGCACCTTGAGTAATTCGTATTATATGTCATTGGATGACATTTGATCGAGCATGCCACTGTTAGTCGCATTTGCCACTTTTGCTCATCCATGGAGATCATTGTAAGTTTCCTTTTGTATCAGCAAATTATGAACAAATTACAGCTTGTATTTATCATTTATATGGTTATATATTAGAATTTTGACAGTTCACTTGTGCATTGGAGCAAAAAAGGTAATTGGATGAATGCAAGTACTCACCATTATCTTGCGCTGGTCTATTGTTGCACAGTCTCCAAGTGCATATACATTATCGCATCCCATAACTCGCAGCCATTCATCAGTTGCTAAAACCCGCCTATCATTCTTCATCCATGTGCACCAAGAATTTTTTTTTACTAATATGAGATCACAAGCATGAATTCACAAGGATTTGGTCAAAGGGAGACTGATGTAAAAAGTGTAAAAGGAACAATAAAATGTCAAATCAGTGTCAAAACAAAAGAGAACCTGGCCAATTTGCTCCATGAAGCGTGATACGACAGGTAGAGTCCCAATTCCAGTAGACCAAACAATCATGCCATATGACATGGATAAGGACTCATTGTTTCCTTTCTCTTTCATAACAATACACTTGTCAGTGACCTCAAGCACACGGCATCCAGTTTTCACTTCAAGACCATCCCTCTGAAACTTTCGTTCAGCAAACTCACTGATTCTCTGATCAAACCTGCAAAGACATCACACAGTACAAATATTAAGCATTTCCCAATTTATGGTAAAGAAATTGTCAAGATGATGTATGAACATTGTTATAAATTACATAAGATTGACATGTCCTTCAACTATCACAGCTAAGCATTTATGTAGCCAAAAAAGGAATATCAACAAAAAAAACCACTATATAACATATATTTCTTCTACCAAATTTGCAAGAAGAGTAAGTCCTTTCTCTAATTTACAATATTAGCCAGACATGCACAACTAGAACTAATTTTCAAATTCTCAAAGTCAAACATACACAAAACAATAATGCAAAACTCCCACAAAGAAAACTTCTAGAACTGTTTAATTCAGATGAAAAAGGTTCCACAAAAGGGAAGTTGATGAAACATCAACTCCATCAAAGTTTAAAGTCAGAATCCTTAATGGACATTTAAAGACACAAATCCAAGGGTCGTTCTTTTAAACTTTATCAATGTTACAGATCAAAAAAATGGGCCATAAAACCCCCAATAACAAAAATGATGTCAAGCTTCTAAGAGGGCTGATTTGGATTTTTTGGTACAACATTCCACTTGAAAAGACTTGGGGAGGTCTTAAAATGTGGCAAGGAATAATCTTTGGCCACTCAAACTCCAATGTCCACCTAAAAGAAGGGGACAGCCTCACCCCAAGCCAAAATAGAACCCCAAAAGTGGATGGCTTCTCTAATTTGCTCAACAAGCCATCAAAAGGTGATCATAAAGTGCATCCACATCAAAGGGATAAGTGCCAAGTGATCTCCATCAAGTGCCAAGTCACATGAGTGACCTCCACATCATCAAATTAGGCTCAAAATAGCCCCAACGTCCTCATGAAGTTCCCCCAAATGAAATCGACCCTCCTTTAGTGAGTAAATTGCTTTTAAAAAAGTGCCAAAGTGTAATATTCCAGATATAAAAAGTATGCAGAACAGAAATAAAATACTAGAAATGGCAGATAAACAACAATATAACCAGAACAACACCACAATAATACTGAAATGATATCAAAATAACACTAGAAAGAGCACTTTGATTCTGAGAGCAATGTTCATGGGCCTCTTCAAGGGGCAACCTCCAGTCGAGCAGATCTCTATTACAATAATATCCAAGCTAGGGTTCTCATACCCTCGACTCCTATTTATATTAAATATGTCTATCAAAAGAACCATCTAGAGGAAGATCCTTCTAGAAGTGGAAGCTTCTATTAGGTCTTCTTACATTCGACTTATTCTACTTTATTGCAAGGTTTTATTAATATTGACCTTTATCACATCCGGATATATTGTTCTACCTATGTGCGGGTTAGGTCCCTAACATGTCCTCCCCCTTAAAAACAGCCTTGTCCTCAAGGCTTGAGATGTGGAAATTGTTGCAGAATGGTAGTTGGTTCCCAAGTTATATCTTTCCACTGGACTAACACTTCCTTGATCGTTCTCTGACGCAGGCGACGCTCACACTGGTCCAAAATTGCTTGTCATTGTAGCCAAATGGATCCTTCTTCGTACAACTCGGGAAGGTTGGTTTGAATTTGGATCCTTCTTTAAGCATGAAACATGAAAAACCGAATGTAGCTTAGAATGACTGGGCAAAGCTAACTGATAGGCCACCTGTCCCACACACTTGAGAATGGTATAAGGACCATAAAATTTGGGCGCCAGCTTCTGACAATGCTCGGCCTTGAGGGAATTTTGCTTGTAAGGTTGCAGTCGAAGAAGCACCTGATCCCCTTCTGCAAATTGACATTCAGAGCAACCTTGATCTGCTTGTTGCTTCATGCGATTTTCTGCCATGACCAACTTCTCTTTGAGGGTACGAAGAATAACCTCTCGAACTGTAAGCATTTGGTCAACCGCTTGGACCTTCGAGACACCAAGTAAGTATGAGAGAACTGAAGGTGGCTTTTGTCCATATACCGCTTCAAAATGAGTCATGTGTGTAGTTGTATCGTATGAAGTGTTGTACCACCATTCAACTAGGGGTAACCATTGAGCCCACTCATTTTGCTTTTCCAAGGCAAAACACCTCAAATATGTTTCCAAACACTTATTGACAACTTCAATTTGACCATCAGTCTGGGGATGATAAGTTGTGCTGAGATGCATATGGGTGCCTTGTAGCTTGAACAGTTCTTGCCAAAAATTGCTGGTGAAAGTAGGGTCGCAATCAGAAACAATAGAATGTGGCATGCCATGAAGCTTGAAGACCTGATCCATGAAAAGTTGAGCCACAGTGGATGCTGTAAATGGGTGTTGAAGAGCACAGAAATGAGCATACTTGGAAAGGTGATCAACAACCACCATGATGACTAATTTATTTCCCGATTTGGATAACCCTGTAATAAAATCCATAGAGATATCCCTCCAAATAGCAGGTGGAATCGGAAGCGGTTGTAGTCTGCCAGGAGATTTGACTGTTTCGCCCTTGTTGCGTTGACACACATCACATTCAGTGACAAAATTACGAATGTCTTGTTTCATACCATCCTAGAAAAAAGAATGTTTGACCTTGTCATAGGTTTTGGTAAACCCGAAGTGCCCAGCTGTGGGTGTAGCATGAAGCTCAGAAAGTACCGTGGATTTAAGTTTTGATTATTTACTTAAATACAAACGGCCTTTGTATCGAAACTCATCATGGAGCCAAGAGTACCCTGGGGAAACAGGAGCATTGGACTGCAATTGTTGGACTAGCTGCGAACTTTTGGGATCGTGTAACCATTCCTAGAGAACGGCTTGGAGCCAATCTGGTACAATGAAGGAGAGAGAAAAAAGGGATCCTTCATCTTCATATTTTCGGAAAAAGTGCATCCGCAACCACATTGTCTTTGTCTTTCTTGTAAATGATCTCATAATCATATCCAAAGAGCTTAGTCACCCATTTTTGTTGCTCTGGGGAGGAAATGTGTTGTTCCAGAAAATACTTGAGGCTTTGATGGTCTATCTTAATTTGGAAGCGTTGCCACAATAGATAAGGGCAACACAGATCAACGGCATGAAGAATAGCCAACATTTCCTTTTCATAGATTGATTTGCCCAGATTTCGTTCAGACAGTTGCTTGCTGGTGAAGGCCAAAGGTCGACCCTCTTGCAGAAGCACAGCACCAATTCCTTTAACTGAAGCATCACATTCCAGGACAAAGGTCTTTGTGAAATCAGGAAGGGCCAGGACTGGAGTGGTGCACATGGCCATCTTCAAGGTTTGAAAAGCTTGAGCAGCTGTTGGAGTCCAAGTAAAAGAGTTCTTTTTTAGGAGTGTAGTGAGCACTGAGAGGTGCTGCAATCTTTCCATAATTATTAACAAACTTGCGATAATAACCTGTTAAGCACAGAAATCCACGCAAGCTTTTGAGAGTCTTTGGGTGAGGCCAGTCTTGCATAGCTTCAATATTTTTAGGATCCACCCTGACGCCGTCCTTGCCAACCAGATGACCCAAGTACTTGACTCCTGAGGCGCCAATAGCACATTTAGACTGTTTCAGGAAAAGTTGGTGCTGAGAGAGTAGATGGAGAACTCGATCCACATGAGCAAGATGGTCTGTCCAGGTTTTTCTATAGATGAGGATATCATCAAAGAAAACTAAGACTAAATGACGGAGAAAATAACGGAAGACATGATTCATGAGGCTTTGGAAGGTGGAGGGAGCATTACACAAGCCAAAGGGCATGACCAAAAACTCATAGTGGCCCTCCTAAATTCTAAAGGCAATCTTAGGAATCTCTGCCTCTTTCATACATATCTGGTGGTAGCCAGAACGAAGATAAAGTTTAGTAAAGAACTGCGCGCCACTCAATTCATCCAAGAGGTCATCAATGACAGGAATGGGAAATTTGTCTTTAATGGTAAGTTTGTTGAGGGCACGGAAGTCAGGACACATTCGCCAAGAACCTTCTTTCTTCAAGACCATGACCATAGGAGAAGAGTAGGGGCTCGTACTAGGGCGGATAACACCTGCATTACGGAGTTTCTAAACCATTTTATCAATTTCATTTTTTTGGGAAAAGGGGTGACGATACGGACGGATATTTGGAGGAAGGCTTCCTAGTACAAGGGGAATGGAATGATCATGAACACCATGGGAAGGAGGGAGTCCCTGGGGAGTGGAAAAGGCCACTTGATTTTTAGAAAGGATAGATTGGAAGTCTTGCGGCACCGAGGGTCTCTCTGTTGTTTGTATGGCATGGAGTTGGGCAATAACGCCAGAATGACCTTATTTGAGCAGACTTTCCATGCGATGGGAACTAATGATCTCAGGTGAACCGGCGGTGATGCCTTGGAACTTATATCGTTGGCCCTCCTGGTCGAATTGCATGGTTAATTCCTTAAAATCCATGAGAATGGGACCCAAAGTCCTTAGCCAATCTGCACCCAACACAATGTCACAACCGCCCATGTCGATAGCAAACATATGAGATGTCAGGTGGTAGTCACTGTTATCCACCAGGTTGCACAAGCTGGATTTCCTGAAGAGCCGCCAAAGAATGAGCAAGCAGTGCTCATACATGCAGAATTCAGTGATTCAGCAGGCCCTGAAAAGGCCCCTTTTCCCATATTTCCACTATTGTAATAAGTGTTCTAAGTATGAGAGAATGTAAAAGGCTATTGGCCACCCTTGATCTGGGAGTGGGCACATACTCCGGAGTGTTTTTTTTACTTGTTAATTATCTTTTCTTCTTACCTTAGTGAGAGGATTAAATAATTTCCGAGTTTTTTCACT
>JASDQU010738054.1:143727-155050 GCA_032191745.1 Picea mariana | reverse complement strand
TCCTCTTATCTTGAGTTAGTTTTAAGCACAAATTGAAGAAAGAAGGCGTCCTAGGCCTAATTTAGTTTACACCTAGGGTTTACTTCTAGGGTTTTGAAAAGCCTTGTATCTAAGCAACACTTTTCAGCCCTAGGTTTGTGCTTATAAGCTAGCCGTTTGCCAAAGAAGTCATAAGTAAAGAAGAGGAAGCCTTAGGCCTAGCTTTAGCTACACCTATTTAAGTCTCTTCTTCTTAGGGTTTGGTTCTAGTGGCCCTGCCATTGCAGCACCATTAGACTAAGTCCTCTTGTCCTTAGGTTTGAATGTCTCCAAGCCATTAGTTTCACTTCAAATTGACTCCATTAACCCAAGGCACTAGTCTAGAAGATAATCTTGAGCTTGTTTATGGTTAAATCTCTTTCTAAAAACTCTTTTGTTGAAACCCTAACTAACCTAGCGTCTAACCCTAACTAGTTTACTAACCCTAACCTTAGAGGTGACGTCCTAGCCTTTTTGAACCCTTGCTTACACTAAAAGTTGCGGCTAGGTCTCCTCTTTGCAGCCATAAAGGTTTTGGATATTTTCATTGGTTTGAACTGCAAAAACGTTACCTTTTGGGATCTGATTTAGGGTTGACGTCATAGTGACAGCAGCAGATTTATAGGTGACATCACATTTCTTTGATCTCATGTTTGGCTTGCAACGTTGTGACATTTGTCATCTTATTTGATAGGTTTTGAGCTATTGACTACATCCATAAGATTGTTTGATAAAACGTTGTGCTCTTTCCCTTTCAAAATAACTCAATAATAGGGCTGACGTCACATCCATTTGCAGCAACAATACTTATGACGCAGCAACATTATTTATTGTGAGCAAATTTGATATTTGGGCATTGTGATATAATACAAGTTTTAATCTTATACATTGAATGCTCTTATCTCTCATGCATTTATTGAAGAAGTGATATAAGTCATTTGTCTTTGTTTAGCCATCATTGACTTCGTCAATAATTACATTTGATCATTGCTCATAATGTATTTTGAAGATAGTCATTGACATATTGAGGTACTAACCACTGCAGCACATTCTATAGTTACTTGTCTTGTCTCGCAAATAGGTGCGTTGTCAGTGGAACTTCTCCTTTGACTATCTCATTCTTGGCAGTAATTTGTGAAAGGGAACTTCTTGCCTTGATCCATTAAACCTTTGCCCCTTCAAGAAACCAGATTGCATAGGGACGTCTCCCTTGGACTAGCCATCCTAAATAGAAAGAGCTCCCCATTGAGGTGACAGTGGGTGGGGAAGCTCCTGTTACGCCGGTTTCAAGCCTTGACTCAAGCTACTTAAACCTTTCCTACAAACCGTGCGATAACAGTACACAACTACTTCTCAATGATACACAATCACTACCAGTGGTACACAACCACCGTAGTAGTACACAACTATTGTTCAATGACAAACAATCACCACCAGTGGTACACAACCATCGTAGTAGTACACAACTACTGTCTAGTGATACACAATCACCGCCGGTGGTATACAACCACCGTAGTAGTACACAACTATTGTCCAGTGATACACAACCACTGCCATAGTCTCCAAGACTATGTTGTGATGTTTCTCTTCTCCCAATAGTCTTATTCACACCTAACCACCTCGCATGGCATATGCAAGACTAGTATCGCACAATCTATACTTGCCCAAAGCGTGAAGGCAAGTAAGCTTAGACTGACGTAACACAGAGGTAGTCCTATCACTGTCACCCCAATAGGGTACCTCTTTCTCTTTAGGAGAAGGATAAATCCACTCCAAGGGAGACATCCCAAGACCTAGGGGGTTTGAGGAAAGGGAAAAGGTAAGACTAACCACCCCTCTCTCTAGGTCACTCAAAACAGAGTTTAAGTCTTGTTGGATGAAGCAAAGGAGAATAAAGTGTATCTGCCCCTTACCAATACATCAACAAAGTTATGGCAGCAACAAGTGATGATGAATGCTTCAACAAGACTTCAAGTTTATAGAGATGACTGCTAACAATCAATGTATGAAGCAAGTGATAAATATATGGCAGCAGTAATTAATTAATGACAGCTGTATTAACATCCAGAAAATGCACTTGAATAGACAATATAACAAGATATTGTGAAGTCCTGAAATGATAACACTTGTCTCATACAATTTCTAGATATATATCAATCAGAAAATAAACTCTAACAGGATGCCAATGATAACTGTAGCAACAGCAAAATAAAGTAATGACAGCAGTAGTAAAATCTTCAGAAAAGTATTTAGAAAGGCAATTTGATGCACACTTTAGTCTTGGTTGATTGTACCTTGCCTTATATAATTTCTGGATTGATTTAAGTGGTCAAACAAGTTTGGATAAGCTGCAAAATGATGACTGTAGCAGTGATTATAATAGCAGCAGCTTAGTGGTTAGTATTCCTAGACTAGGTTACCAAGTTAGTTTAGGTTAGTAGGGTATCAGGCAGAGAGAGATTGAGTTTGAAGTTTGATGATTCTTGTCAAGAAACAAGGGTTGAAGACTAGAGTCATTTAGGGGTAAATGGAGTCAATGTGGGCGGCTCTTTCTAAGGCTGCAAATTAATGACGATGTACAAAAGTCTAAGAGGGAAAAAGTATAGGAAAAGTAGTAACTAGACTTTGACCTCAAGAGACAAAATGCTAGGGTGTAGGCAATTCTAGGCCCTAGCGCCTTGCTCTCCTTAGCCTTTTTATGGAGTAAGACTTATGCAACAATAAATAAGTACAAAACCCTTAGAGTGTTAGCAATTTAGGGCTCTAGGATTTCACTAGTTACTAGATCAATTTAGTGAAAGCTTGGCAAATAAAAAGTAAGAAAGTAGCAACTTAAGTTTCTTACTTCAAGCATTAAATACACCATGCAATTTCATAATATTGTATGAGAAAATAAAACCATACCTTAAACCATTCAATGGATGACAAAATGCAGATTTTACTTACTTGCACCAAGAATAATCATGAGTATACCATGCAAGATCACCATAAAACTCCAAAAATTGATCCAAGTTGCAAATACAAGCCTTAAACAAGAGTGGCGCCTCACAATTTCAGCCAATAACCCTAATAGGGCGCAAATTTCAGACCTCTTGTCTCAAACTACAAGTTGTTATTAAAATGAATGTCACTTTCTACTTATTTATACAAAATTTCACCTAAAATTAATTTCAGTTCATAATTACTGGGCCAACCTGGACAGTTTTTTACACAAATTAAATCTTGACAAAATAAAATTAATTTGCATCTAATAATCACTCCAGGGGTGATGTCATGCCCCTCTAGGGTGGCGTTGAGCCCCAAGTATGGAACACTGGGCAAGGAAGGTGAAACGTTGGGCCTCCAAAGGCCTGAAACCCTGTCCATATGTGCCAATGCCTCATAAATGTCGTCCAAGATGACAAGACTAGTTCTGGATGACGTCTAGGGTATCCATGATGACGTCTAGGGCCCGCGTATCCATGATGACGTCCAAGGTTGTAATGCTCCCAAGCCAATTTTTTGCTTGGAACACTAATTAACCACTGAATTAACCGTTTGATTGTTTATATGTGCAGGTTGGCCTCTCAGATTTCGGCCTTAGGGTTATATTCAGTCACTCAGCATGGAACATGAAGATATACTCAATACAATGCAAGATCTAATCAATACACAAGATATGGAACTCCAAAAGCATAGATCTGACCTTTATTATTATGTAAAGCAAGAACCTAATACAATATGGAAGCAGATCTGGAATAACATAAGATGGCCCTGTTATCTCCGCTTTTTAGGGATAACTAGGAGATCATGTCTCGAGGCCCACAGGTCCTAGACATGGAGTACCGAGAGCAGGATTTACCTGAGCATGGCCCTGGAGGGCCCATCCTTTTCTTCTTCCATCATCTTTGTCTTGTGAGAAGCAACAGCATCCATATCCATCGGCTTGGTCTTGTATCAGAAGAGGTTCTTGCTCCATAAGGTAATTGGTCCAGGTATCATGGTATGTGTTAATGATAATTCTTGTCACGGGTTCGAGAAGCATTCGGGTCTGCAAGCTGCACAAAATATTCAAGCACAGCTCGGGAGAATTCTTGTTTTTCCAAGTAGCAAGTCAAGTGAGCGAAGGAAGTTTTTCCATCGACAGCCGAGATCCGTCCACGAAGCAGATCAACGGTTATCGGGATCTCGGAGTTGCCATTTTACCCGACATTTAGCGGCTAAGAAGTCTCTTCTGTTTGGAGGCTGAATATAGGTCATCCGATCCAGTGGCGCGTGTCGCAAGGGCTGGCCATCTCGGCGTTTCGCCCGTCGCGACACCAACACGCAAAGAGCAGCTCCGTTATTTCGCGAGACGCGAAGTGCCGGGAGCGTCCGGGAACTCGGGCCCATAGAAGTGCCGAGAAGATCAGAGCCGTCCGCCAGCAGAGACACGTGGCGAGAGATCCCGCAGAGTCAGGGATCGGGGAACTGAAAGTCCCGCGCACATGGCAACAGGAATCGCGATATCTCGATACGCGATTTCCCGATGAGGCTGAAGACTATAGTGGAGTACAGGTGGCAGGCTATCGCGAGTCCGGAGGACGCGTGCTCGTTGACATCGCAAACGCCGAAACTCCGATGGGGGGTTTGGCTACGGTTACGCGGGGACAAGTCATATGGATCATGTTTTAGCCGGTAGGGGCTAGCTCCTAGGAGAAGGAGCTCATCGCATATCGGAATGTCGGAGATCCCGGAGGCAAGGAGTTCGTGCATATCGAACTTGCGAATCCCGAATCCCCGAAATCTCGAAGCCTCATCACAGACCTCCATTACCTATCCCTTGCCGCCACGTCCTATCCCCGTGTCATGCCAACCGCATCTTCTTCTCGGCCCCTGTGTTCCTCCCACCTGGCGCGTACACTTGGAAGCCCACGAATTCTTTTGCTTGTGTTTGCCCTATCATCCATCCGCATGGTCTCTCCTCATCCCATCTCCACACCAAGCGTGTCAAACTACCCCGGCCTAGCCACCATCAGTTCACCACTTCGTGTCAAGTCCCCCAGTCATCACGACGGCCTCCACGTCCACCCGCTAGTCTTACCATGATTTCTCCAAGCAGATTCAAATGACAAATAAGAAGGCTTCCATGTTCTGTAGGTACAGAGTCGACCGGGGCCTTTCCCAATCCCAATGAAACAGTTATTGCAGCAGTTGATGGTGGTTGGCCATCGTTTCGACCATAAATGGAAAGTCCAAAAACGACTGCAAGCTTGTCATTTCATTCATGGGTCCTCTGGGAGCGCGGTTGCATCTGATTGAAGTTCACAACTGTCCAGAAACTGCAGGCGCAGTAAACATGCAGACGTAATGCCTTCAATGCGATGCCTCAAGATTGGCTTCTATGGCTTTGTTCCAAGTATATGTAGGCATTTCTGCCATTTTTGTAGGTATCGATGGTTGAGCAGAGCTCCCGGTTGTAAAGTTTTAATGCAGCGTTGTTGTTCTGGTTACGTATGAACTTTTGAGACTTCTTGCCTTATGAATGCCAGTTTCTTCCATGTCTTTGTTTATACTGTGTTAGAGCAACTCGGAATTGGAGGATCCAGTCGAGCTGTAGCTATTATAGGATGATGTTGTAATGGATCACTGTAATAGTTACGGAGCCTCTAATCGGTTCCTGTGATTTCACCATCGCTGAGTGACTTGGAATTGGAGGATCCAGTCAAGTCTTCTTTCAGTTTCTTGAAGCCCTGAACCAGGAGGATCCTGTGTTCAGAGTTTTTCCCCTACAAACCGTTGTAAGCCTGTTGCCCAGAGCTGTTTGTCCACTCTCTCCTAAGTCTTCCACCTGTTCATCTTTAAATCAACCCACTGGCTAAAGTTGGGATTCCAGACCTCCTTCGTTCTTTACGTACCAGACTCGGTCCCTGAGTTAGAGTGATACCTCCTAGAGCCGTTATCTCCATTTGATCACCCCTTATTAACAAATCGTGACATTAAACTGATGGGTGTCGGGCTCTGCTCCTGCAAGCAATCCAGGAGTGACTTCTGACGCTAACATTTCTGGCGCCGCTACCGGGGACGGAATTGAAGATTTGTCCCTGGGTAGAACGACATTAAGCCTCTGAATCCAAAGGTGCATCGGATTATCGGAGCCTTTCAAGATTGCTAATTTGCACCTGGCGACTCCATTGTGACGACTCCGCTGGGAAGAACCTGCTCGGTTAATTGTGGCTTTCAGAGGCAAGCATACGCGGTCTCATCCACAGTTGCCTCTAGCTACGCCCGAAACAGATCCAGAGGCGGTACTCAGAAAGGGAAAGGCCTCTAAAGAATAAGCGTCCATCACCGAACCAGGTAATCCACCATATCCTTCTGTTGGAGCTCCTTTTTCTCCTCCTCAGTTATTTGACAGGCCTGTCTCTGCAGTTTCCTGTTTTTTAAATTTTGGGAGTGTTCCTGTTGAGTTTTCCTCTCCTGGTCTGGGACCAGAGGAACAAGACTTTGTCACTCCCCTCTCCTTTGAAGTTGTACCTTGGCGTAGACCCACGACCTCAGAAGATTTCCCCACTCCTGCACAAGGAGGAGCACCTGCTGACTTGAGCTCGGTAGCCTGTTCCTTGAATCACCTCTTGTTTCCCACCCCACTCTGAGATTTATTCCTGCTAGCCCCTTCGCGAACTCCTCCTCCTCCAAATTCTCCTCCACCTAATATCCCTATGGCTGGTGCTAATCCCCCTCTGAACAAAATGGACGACATAGTCGCTGCCAGATATGCTCCCTTAGTTCTTCCCCATCCTATGAATCCTCTCCTTGCTGGAGATTACTTGAAATAC
The DNA here is from genome assembly GCA_032191745.1 of Picea mariana. Lineage (NCBI taxonomy): Eukaryota > Viridiplantae > Streptophyta > Pinopsida > Pinales > Pinaceae > Picea > Picea mariana. Next base: position 148,235 of record JASDQU010738054.1, on the reverse strand, counting down.
ATGCCCAAGTTCACTGGGGAAGGAGACATAACTGCCGAAGAGCACCTGGATGCTTTCTACAGTTATGCAGACAACCTCAATATTGAAAATGAAGATGTCTGGATGAGAGTCTTTGTCCAGAGCCTGGACGGTGAAGTGAGGAAGTGGTTTAGAGGATTGGCCCCAGGATCTATTGTTGGGATTGAGGCTCTGGATAGTGCCTTCCTGAGGCAGTGGGGAGACAGGAAGGCTTTCATGTATTACATGACTGAGTTTGGGTCTTTGAAGAAGATGGAAGGAGAGTCTGTCTCTGACTTCTCCAAGAGATTCAATAAGATGTATAACAAAATTCCTGCAGAGATAAAGCCTTCAGAAGCCTCTGCCCAAATTTCTTATGCTGGTGCGTTTGGCCCTGATTTCTGCCTTTTGTTGAGAGAAAGAAGAGCCACCTCCTTGGCTCAAATGCAAGATGCGACCATAGAAGTGGAATCCAACATATTAGCAGCTGACAGACTGAGGAACAAGGCCGACGCGGACAGAAGAAAGGGAAGGACGGAAGCCTCGACTTCTGGATCATTGGCGCCTCACCCTCAAGTAGACGAGCTAACCAAGATGGTGAAGTTTAAGTCTGCAGAGATGGAGAGAATGAGGGTGGAAGGAAGGCAAGCATACAAAGGCCCTCAGATCGCCGAAAATAAAGGAGGATTCAAGAAGCCAAATAATTTTACTCCCCCGAATATGCAAAGAGAGAAGGGAAGAGACAGAGAAGACCAGAAGATTCAGGCCCCTTTTCAAAACAATTTTGTGACCGAGGGGGAAGAAGGGGAATCAGATGAGCTTGATCCTGAAATCCACTGCGTTGGAGACACTCCCCCTTTTCCTCATCTCACTCAATCAGCATACGAGGAGTCTCTCATGGACAGTCAGCTGAATGAACTAAGCAAGGAAGACAAGGCTAGTGGCGGCCGAGGCAGGGACAACCTGAGGTCTGATAAAAGGACAGCAGCGCCTGATATTCCTGAGCAGTCCATTAGAGCAGAGAGACCTGCTAATGAAGTAGCAAATGGTCACAGAGGTAAGAAGGCTCCCCCCCTTTCTTCCATTGTCCACAATCATGTTTCTGAAACAAAGGAAATTCCAAAGCCTACATCTTCTTTTAATTTTGAGCATGAGATTCAAAAGATCAGAATCCCTGTGCCCCTCACCGAGCTGATTAAACATGGAGAATTTAAAAAACGCTTCTCTGAGCTTTTACAGTCTGAAGCCTCATGCCTTCCCACAGACTCCATAAACCTCCAAGACGAAAAGCCAGCAGTTGTCCTAGGTCCCATGGTAGAAGACAGAGATGATTCATCCCCTCCCTTCTACACCTCCCTGAACATACATGATAAAGTGTTGCACAATTGCTTGATGGATTCAGGGGCTTCTCACAACCTCATGCCCAAGACTGTCATGGAAGAGTTAGGACTAGAAGTCACCAGAGCCTATCATGACCTCTATTCTTTTGACTCCAGGAGAGTTCAGTGTCTTGGAGTTATTAAAGACCTGGTTGTAACCTTGTTTCAACTGCCTATGAAAAGTGTGGTCATGGATATCGTAGTAGCTGATGTTCCCCCCAAGTTCAGTATGTTGTTATCAAGATCTTGGATAAAAAGACTTGGGGGAACCTTGCAGATGGACCTCACATATGCTACTATCCCAATGTTCGGAGGAGAGCATAGAAGACTATACAGGGAAGCCCAATTGGCCTATATAATCAGTGACGAAGCCAACCCCACCAACCATCCCATTTTTGCCTTGGACACTGATTTAGGCTCCAGTTTACTGCAGCTCACCCATGCCCCAAAGCCGCCTCTGAGACTCAGAAAACAGTGCACTGTTTCCCTTGAAGTTCCTCTCTCCATCACCCCAATTTGGAAAATGTTTTTTGATGGAGCCTGTTCCCGAGAAGGCGCTGGAGCTGGAGTAGTTTTGGTGTCACCTGCTCAGGAAACCATATCTCTGTCATACAAATTAGAATTTGAAGTTACCAACAATGTGGCAGAGTATGAGGCTCTTGTTCTGGGACTAAGGGATGCGAGGGAAATGGAAATTCAGGAAGTAGCAGTGTTCGGTGATGCAGAGTTGGTGGTCCAGCAGGTCAGAAACGCTTATCAGGCTAAGCACCCTCGACTTAGGAGCTACAGAAATGAGGTGTGGGATCTAGTTGACAGTTTCTTCTCAGCATTTAACATTTCTTTCATTCCAAGAGAAGAAAACACAGTGGCAGATTCCTTGGCCACATCAGCAAGCATTTTCAAGGTACCCTTGCCGCCCAAACTGAGGTATGGTGTGGAAGTGAAATACAGGCCCTCCATACCTGACAACGTCAAATATTGGAAAGTATTCGAGGATGATCTTGAAATCAAGAAGTTCTTGGAGACTGTCGATGAGTTTTCAGAGACGTATATTGACCAAGACGCCGTCTCAGAAGAAGAGCTTGATGGGGGTAATTTTCTGGACAAGATTGCAGAGCGTGACATTGTACAGTTGCCCAACAATCATATTCCCAGAGGACTGGTTCCTTTAGAAAGGCTCTTTGACAGAAATGATGTATCATTAAAGGGAGAGGTCTCGGAGGATGACACTGGTACTCTTCAGTGCAACATTGGGACCGAGGATGAGCCCAAGCTTATCAAATTGTCAAGAAGTCTGACAGAGGAGCAGAGGTCCGAATACATTGGACTTTTGAGAGAATTTACTGATATATTTGCCTGGACCTACGAAGACCTAAAAACATATGACATTTCTGTCATAGAGCATAAAATCCCATTGAAGGAACATGCAAGGCCGTTTAGGCAGAAGCTGAGACAGATCAATCCCATGCTGCTGCCTATCATGGAGAGGGAAGTGAAGAAGCTGCTTCAAGCTCAGATCATTGTACCACTGAGATATTCAAAATGGGAGGCCAACTTGGTCCCAGTAAGGAAAAAGAATGGAGAGATCCGACTCTGTGTAGACTTCAGAAATTTGAACAGGAGCTCATGGAAGGATAACTACTCCTTGCCGAAAATGGAACACATACTGTAGAAGGTGACAGGAGCTTCCAGGATGTCCATGATTGATGGTTTCTCTGGCTACAATCAGATCTCTGTTCTGCCTGAAGACAGGGAAAAGACAGCCTTCACCACTCCATGGGGCACGTTCATGTATGCCAAGATGCCATTTGGACTGATGAATGCAGGGGCGACATTCCAGCGCGCCATGGACATAGCTTTCATCGGGGAAAAGGATAAATTTGTGGTCGTTTACCTGGATGACATCACAGTATTTTCAAAATCTGATAAAGAACACCGTCGCCATCTCAGGAAAGTTTTCTTGAAATGCAGAAAGTTTGGCATTTCATTAAACCCCAAGAAATCTCTATTCGCCCTGAAGGAGGGAAAGCTACTGGGCCACATAGTATCAGCACGAGGAGTCAGGATTGACCCCAGCAGAGTTGAGGCGATACAAGCTTTATCAATCCCGAGGTCCAAGAAGGAGGTCCAATCTTTCCTGGGTAAAATCAATTTTCTGAGGAGGTTTGTGCCTAACTTTGCTGAGGAGGTAAAGTTGATAACAACCATGCTAAAGAAAGAAAATAAAGTAAGGTGGACCCCTCAATCGCGACATTCCTTTGCACAAATCAAGAAAGCCCTGACTGAAGCTCCTGTGCTTATCAGTCCCGACTACTCAAAGGATTTCCTTATTTTCTCCTTTGCCTCGCCTGACACAGTAGCTGCTGTTCTATTACAGGCAAATGACAGTGGGCTAGAACAACCTGTTATCCACCAGGTTGCACAAGCTGGATTTCCTGAAGAGCCGCCAAAGAATGAGCAAGCAGTGCTCATACATGCAGAATTCAGTGATTCAGCAGGCCCTGAAAAGGCCCCTTTTCCCGTATTTCCACTATTGTAATAAGTGTTCTAAGTATGAGAGAATGTAAAAGGCTATTGGCCACCCTTGATCTGGGAGTGGGCACATACTCCGGAGTGTTTTTTTTTACTTGTTAATTATCTTTTCTTCTTACCTTAGTGAGAGGATTAAATAATTTCCGAGTTTTTTCACTCGAAAAAAAGACTTGCTCCAAAGCCGAAGTATGTGTTGACAAGCAGGTCTTGGCATGGAAAATCCAATGTCTAGTGTCAGAATGTATATAAGCTCATACTAGAACATAGTGTCCGAGTTATTTGGAAATTACGGCTAAGTCTGATAGGTTTTTTTTAAAGTTTTTAGCGAATTAATTAAATTCCCGCAAAATTGGAATTTATTAATTATGAGTCAATAAGTGTAAAAATATGGCATTAGATGTTCTCAGATGCCATATTTACAGTCTTTTTTGGGTCCAGAGCATGGTGTAAACCCATATTTCCCTTCTTTCGAGGCTAAAAAGCGATTATTATCGCTAAAAAAGTCAATTCTACTCGAAAACCTGGAAAATGGGTAATTAATTAAGTTTCCTAAATTTTAGGAAAACTTAAAACATTGATTTAAAAATACTTTGGTTTATT
>JASDQU010738054.1:115189-125422 GCA_032191745.1 Picea mariana | reverse complement strand
ATTGAATGCTATTTGTCTTTTATGCTTTATTGAGAAGTGATATAAGTCTTTGCTTAGTTTGGCTATCATTGACTTCGTCAATAATAGCATTTATCCATTGCTCATATATTGATTAGAAGATAGTCATTGGTTTTATGAAGTACTAATCCACTGCAAGCACGTTCTAGTTTCTTTGACTTTGTCTCGCAAACAGGTGCATCGTCAGTGGTCTTTGGCTATCTCTCTTGGGCAGCAATCTGTGGAAGGGATCTCTTTGACTTGGTCTTTACCCTTTACCCTCTCCTTATCCAGATTGCCTTAGGGACGTCTCCCTTGGACTTGCCCTCCTGAATAGAAAGAGCTCCCCATTGAGGTGACAGTGGGTGGGGAAGCTCCTGTTACGCCGGTTTCAAGCCCTTGGCCCTTTCCTACAAACCGTGCGATAACAGGACACATGCTCAAGCAAATGCCCCATTTCCTAAACCATTTGTTATTTTGCCGCATCCAAGTCTTCTTTCTTTTGCACAATCTGTCACTAAACACAACCTTAGGCCATCTGCCCTCTTCCATTTGCTCAATTTTTTTCAAATACCTTATGACTCGCACCATAGCAATTGCTTCAATAGGGGCAGCCCCTGTTTCACTTAACAGGATAGCATAAGGAACTGCACTTTTAATTTTGAATTTGTTTGTAATCAACCGCTTCTGAATTTTCTCAATTTGTTTCCACTGCATATCGGTTGTGCTACTGGCCCATAGTTCACAACCGTAGAGGATCACCAGAATCACTAGAAGCCCAAAAAGAGTTAGAGTGGTTTTCCAGTCCCACAGCTCGGCCTCTGTACACCTGTTTTGAAAAGAATAAAATGCTTTCCAACCCCCTAAAGTTCTTTTCTTTCTACAACCATCCCAACTTAAATTTCTGTTGAAGTCAATTCCGAGGTATTTGTAGTTTGCAACTTCTTCCAGAATGTTGCCTTCAAAGTAGAACTTATGCTGGTTATGCTTTCTTTTGTTAAAGAAAACCACTACTTTCGTTTTGCTAATATTGACTTGCATCCCCACCCTTCTACAAAACTGCTCAAGGGAACATAAGTGCTCTTGCAAACCAAGAGTTGATTTAGCAATCAATATATGCCATCGTACAAGAAGATAAAATCGTTGAGGTAGTGTCCCACCAGTGGAGAGAAGCGTGACGGGCATTGGAATTCTATGCATTGTTGTGCTGTCAACATCATATCTAAGCTGCCATTTTAGGAAGATGCCTTTCAAGGAAAATTGTGGTTGAGCCACCACTAGGGGAGTTACCTATAAGGTCAAACAAATCACGATAGTGAAAAATCGCTGCCTCTTAACCAGTTACACATCGAAGAGTAGTCCAGTTATTAACGGAAATTAAATAATCAAAATTACCGTGTTAAGTTATATTGATTGCTGAAATTTTAGCCATCCATTGTATCGATTTCCCAAAAGCCAATTCTTTTTATCTATAGTGGAGAAAATATTCAAGAATCAAAGGGTCGCTGGTTGTAGCGATCTACTGGTGGAGAGGATCGTGACGTTTGAAGGAAATTTGTGCCTAGCATAGAAAAAATTAATACGTGGTTGGAAAAGTTTTAGTTATGAATTAATTAAGTCAATACTTGGCCGCAATAACCGCGAAGGTCAATAAGTGGGTTAAAAGTCACCTTTGTGGAAAGTCAAACCACGGCTTCGTAACTTTTTTTGGGATACTGTATGCAATATAAAAGTCATATATGTCAAGTGGTGAAAAAATATTAAAATACTTTTCAATTAACTACAAAAAGTGCATGTAAAATATATATGGTGGAAAAGTAAAGTGAGTTCTTGACTAAAAATGACTTCAAGTTGATTGAAAATAATCTTAGAATGAAGATAGAAAAATGGACAATTTTGAAGGAGTTTAACATTGTTATCAACGAGAATTATAAGTAAAATTACAGTAACATAGATTTGACAAATCAATTATTAATTCCATAGCCAAATATTGTTGAAAATAAAAATATTTTTATCAAAGGACAATATGAATTAAGGACTTGCAAGTAACAATGGATGATTATGAATATATATCTCAATTCAATGTTACAACTATGTATCCAAAGGAGATTGACATAATTCTCGATTTATCCTGGTTTGAAAAACTAGGTACCTTCAACTTAAACATGGAGAAAACATTTTTGACGTTCTCCTACAAGAAGAAGATGATGACATTTCAAGACATTACTATGAAGTCAGATTCAATAGTACCTTCATCAAAAGACCTTTTAGGACATCTCAAGGATGATCCTTTAAGAAAATTGATGGTCAGTGTCAAAGAGACAAAAGGAATTTGAAGGAGCTATTGCATATAAAAACCAGGAAATTTCTTGTTTAAAAGAACATGGTCAAAAGCTACTTAATCATATCAAGAAGTCAAAGGATTCGAAACAGTGCACTCAAAAGTTGGAACAAGAAAATCAAGATCTTGGAAAGAAATTACTAAAAACAGAGGAAGAAAATTATCGCTTAAAGAACCTAAATTAAAGGTTGTTGGAACAAATCAGAATGCTGAAAGAGGAGAAACTTGAAAATCAATACATTAAAGAAGTTGACATATCAGAAAATGAAGAGCTTGCACACTTAAAGAATCATAATCAAAACCTACTTACATAAATCAAGAAGCTTAAAAATGATAAAAAAATCAGTGGAGACTAAGTTAGAACAATTTATCGAGTAGGAAGCATCGAAATCTTTAGGTGTTAAAATCCAAGTTGTGGAGAAAGGAACAAATATAGATCCAATGGAGGGGAGCGGACATTCCGATTACAAAAAGACGTGCCGGGGGCAAAAATGCCTTGTAGAACCATAAAGTCTTCAAACTTTGTTGCACCATCAAGTGCATAGCTTCATGATACATGGACTTGACCCCTAGTCGAAATAGGTGGTCAACAACCCTCACACACTGTAATGTCCCCACTTTGGGACATCATCACAGTGCAGAGGTTTATGATGACCAGAGTAGCCAGATGGATGTTATAGCGAGTACAGGGGTTATTGAGAGGCATTTTGGGGTCCAACTTGCATTGTTCATCATATTCCATCATTATGAGCCATTTCGCACAGGTTGGCTTTGATTCTGTGGCATTCCGACGATTTCCATGATTTTGACTATTTTGAGCTATAAGTTAATGGAATTCACTGAAGAGGTCATTGTGGGCACATTACTTGGAGGAACCTCTCAGTGTAATAGCTCATTGGAATCGGGAGAAGCAACACTACAGGATGGGATGGTGAGAAGTGACTTTCAGTGGCCAAGGAAGCCACAAGAAGAGATAAGGAGCTTTTCAGAGGTAAAAAGGTTAATTAATTAATTAAAGTGATTTAATTAATTAATTAAATATTAATAAAATGAAAGTCACTTTGGAGGGACAAGGTGAGCCAAAAAGTATAAAGGAAAGGCAAGGGCCTCTACTCATTCATTCATGTATGTTTATCTTTTGGATTTCTGGCTTCTAGCTAGAGGGCCCATCTCTTGGGGGTTTTGAGGGTTTTGACTTAACAAACCCTAGAGGACTATTCGGTGGTGAAAGATTCCACCTAGCTTGTCCCAAGCTTGGTCTCGAAGATGCAATACTCTCCCACACCATTATAGTTCCAGATCTACTCTGTTGCAGGAGGATTCCACATCAGTTACTTGTGCAGATAGAGAGAGGGCGCACCAGTTGGAGGTTTCTAGCAAGGGGGGGGGGCGCACCATTCTTGGAGAGAGATTCATTGCAGGTGATTGGAAGGGCTTTTGGAGATTCTATCACCTGGGTATTCATTGCAGGGATTTGGACATCAGATCTAGTCCATTCTTGAGGAGTTACCACAGCTAGATCATCATCTAAAGGTTGGGATGGCTTTGGGAGAGAGAGGACGATTTGGTGATTCATTGATTTGCAGATCTAGGAGGCTATACCTCATATTTGACCTTGAAACTTCTTCCAGGGGTTTGTGATTGCCCGATCTATCATTTTGGAGATTTTCAGGAGGTTTGGAGGTCTCATTCACCTAGGCCGAATTATCTAGGGTTTCAGGCATATAGGGGGGTGCACCATTCAGTGGAGGAGTTCAGATCCACAGGGTTTGAGAGTGACTTTGGAGATTTGGGCACCTGGGTTGTCCTTATAGTTGCCCGATCTATCAGTTGGCATATTTCTTGGGGTGATTGGACACTTTTGGCAGCAGGGCCGAATTGTTGAGGAGCTTTAGCATTCTAGCAGGATGTGGCATCACCTAGTTAGGGTTTCTGCACTTCATACGGCCAGATCTACCTTGGCATTGGTCTTCATCTCTTATCCAGCCTTTGGAGGCTTATTTTGTATTGTCGGGAGCTTTTTGTAGCAGCTCATACTTCTATCTTGGAGCCATCTGTTGAGCATTCCAGATCAACATCTTCATTGTAGCAGGTTCCTCTATTTCATGAATAAAATCATATTTGGGATGTTTTGGCTTGTCTATCATATTGCATATGGTTGAGGTATGTTCCATGATTGTATCTTCTTGTTATTTGCTGCAACACACATATAAACACATCAGTAAAACCCTAATTGTAACTGTAAGCAAAGTGTTTGACGAAATGGCACAACTAGAAAAGTTTTTAAAGACACCAAAACTGTGATGATCCTGGCATAATGGCTTGGGATCATTACAGCCTCTTGGAGCATGACATCACCACACGTGTGACCTAGGAGGGCATTATTGTATTATTTTGACATGATTTAGCATTTGTAGAGGCAAATTGAGGAGTCTGCCCCACTTGTAGACACAACTTTTCACTTTTTGGACTATTGGAGCGCTGGTATTTCCCTTATAAATAAGCCTAGCACTCCATTCATTTTTACCATCATTTTTCCTCTCACATTTGTGGGGTAGAGCTCTGAAAAGTTCGCTCTCTCTCACATTCTGAATGCACCTTCCTATTGTCTTGATATTGTCATAGGTTTGGCCATTCCTGATGAGATCCGGACTCCAACCACAATCCCAACAATGTGTAGAATAGACATGTTCAAGTATGCTCTCATAGAAGACATTCTTGACTATAGAAGCTGCAAACCAAGAGTCAAAGGACTTGTGTGAGTGAATTTTTCTTCCACTGTTGGCACTGGCTTGGGGCATTGCCAAGCCTTGAAGATAACCAACAGAGACTGCCATTTTGCATGTTGATGACCAACAATAGAGAAACAATTCAGAGTCTCACTTATTAATTACCATTGCTTGTAAGTAGGTTGTATTGTGTGCAGGTAAGTCTGAGAACAGAGGTCAATAGAGGCGTTGCAACCATCAGAAGAGTCGGTTCCATACAGAACTGGTTATTTCTGCTTTGAATGGTTGGTTCTGACTGAAACACCCTCAGAGATGGTCTCACCGGCTGGTTTTAGCTGGTTCCAGTTTGGTCCTGATAACGTTGGTATTTAGTAATGAGTCATTGTGAGTCAGCTGAGGATTGAGCTGTATACTCATGTCTAGGGCTATACTCAGCATATTCACGAGTTCTCATAAGCCATTTAGTGTGGAAACTTTAGTGTATATCTGCTTCTTGGTTGTTTTAAGGATTCAATACAACTGGGTTTGAATTTCAAGGTTGCCTATGTGGGATAAAGTATTTGAAGGTTGTAGTTGTTAATTCTCAGACTATGGTAGGCAGATTTTGTACTTAGAAAGACTAACTTAAAACACTTGGTAGCTGAAAGCAAAATCTTTAATCAAAACAGGAGATTTAAGTATGCTAATCTACAATAGTACAAACATGTACTTCTGAAAAATATGAACAACAAAACCACAAAACAGAACCACTCAATACTGCATCTGTATTCTATGAATGGTAAAACAGAATTTACAATGCAGAAGTTCAATCCTACGACTCACCAACCAACACAGTGGTGCAACTTGCATCTCCTTTATAGAGTAGGAAGAAGAGGGAAGGTACCATGAATCTGGACACATGCAAAAGCCTAATCCATTTCACTCTGTCGAATCCTAGCCCTAATCTAATCGCCTAGTCTGACTTCATTGCATGGACAGGAGTGCCAAGTAAAGCGTGGCTCAATGAGTATGAGCTGAAGCATGGAAGCATGCATGCTATCCTTGAGATCTGCACCCTCCACTCGAAAATGGAAACGTTCTCAAGCATGTGCACTCTAGCTAATTATAGAACTGCATGCTGAACTGTACTGACTCTGAACCGAATTGTGGACTGAACTAGACTAGGTCTAAACTAGAGACTGGCATGTGCATGCTGGAGGCATGCATGTTCCCTCCTAACTCACCCCTACATAAAAACAGCTTGCCTCCCTAAGCAGCTAGTGGCGTGTCTAGCACCATCAATCATCCATGCTCTGCACGCATCCTGAAGTAAGGATCTGCTGCACAAGGATATGGATCTGCTGTCACTACTGTGCCATGGGAAAAAAATAAACAACTACCAAGCAACCAGGTAAAACCTCTAACATTATCTTTATAGCATCTGAGTTTGAATGCCATGCATGACCCACAGCCTGCAAAAGGCCTTTCAATGGTAAAACGAAAAGTGAACAAGGTGTTAGGAATTTGGACATGGTTAGGATAAAGGGTCGAGGGTCTAATGTTCTCTATTTGATTTCACGTTATCTCAAGATTCCCAGTTGACGAAAATAATTTGGAAACACAACAGCCATAGGAAGCTTGTTCAAGAAATACTAGGCGACTTATTTTCTTTTGCAATGTTACTAGTGGAGGACAATGTATTCTTAATCGTGCAGCAGAACTATTTGGTGAGCCTTGTGTTCATGGGGATCAAATATTGGCGCAGATATACATTTTCCAAACAAAAGAGATTAATAAGATGCGACACAGATCTGGAGTGATGGGTTTGATGTTTCAGTTGTTTCTTTGTTTCTTTTTTGTTATGTTGCTGTTTATTCAAGTCAGGAAGTAATGCTGTTAGGTGGCCAATGGGTTAGGTGTGTGATTGTTTCGAAACTTTTGAATTAAGCTTGGTCTACTTAGCAGGTTGTCTAAAATTGTTACTCATTTGGGGAAATGAGTTATGCATGTTTTGTTCAATTAAAATTTCTCCTGTATACCTAGAAATAGCTAAAGCAATGGAAATTGTAGAATTAAAATATTCATTGCCATGTTTTGAAATTTGAAGGATCTATCAAGTGTATTAAGTTTTAACTAATTTTTACTATTAAAGTTTTTTATTCAAATGTTTGTTTTTCATTCTATAGAGAAGGTGAATGCTTTAATTTTCTGACCATTGCAATAACTTGCAGGATGTTGCGGTGAAGATTCTCATAGAACAAGAAATATATGAAGAACGACTCAAGGAGTTTCTTAGAGAGGTATACTTTGGCTGCTGTCACAGTCAGTCGCAGTGATAATATATTCTTCAAAAGTCATGTGTGCTAAGTTTAGGTTATAGAAAATTACTGTACAGTGTATTGTTATTAAGCCTTGAATAAACCCAGTAAATTTAATCATGCATCTGATGTTTACATGATATAAAACAAATGGTTTTTTGTTGAAAGATGCGTCTTATATTCCACAGAAAATTATGTCTATAGAATTTTCCTGTAGCAGATTTTTATTCTGCAGTAATGGAGTATCAGTAACAGGGGTTTTTAACAGTAATCTATGTGTTACATTGTATGTTTTCTAACTGTGTTTATAGATTCTAGTGAGATTCAGTTTGCAGTTTTGATTAGCATTTAAATTCAGACTGTGTTAGTTAACTGTAGGAGCAGAATCTGTTCACCATGTGTTAGAAAAATTCATCATGGTATCAAAGAGGTTTGCTGAAGCCTTCTAGGAATCTTTGAATGGATAGTGGGGCTGCTACCTGTGAGAGGGAGCTGTCAGGAGGTTTCAGGGGTGAGATGCCCATGATCTGTGCTTGAGAAAAACACAATGGACCTGTGATCAGGTGGTTGTTTTTTGGTTAGGTTGTTGATCTACTTTGTTTAGCGGAATATTCCAGTGCAACAGTATGACTACATTAAGTCTCACAGATACAAAGACACATTGAAAGGTCCCTCTAACATCATCCTATGGAAGTGTTGGGTAAAGATGTTATTGGAGGAGCAGGATCTGTGGGACTTTATTGAGAAACTAGTTGTAGAGCCTACCGATCCTGTATTATTCATAGATCATAAAAAGAAGATGGCCAAGGTCAAGCAAGTCATCTTTGACTTTGTGAAGGATCATCTGAGCCCTCACATCGTTGGGAAGACCATGAGAAAGGACATGTTTGATTCTCTAGTCACTCTTTATCAGAGTGAGAACATCAATCGGAAGATGTTGTTTAGGAATAATCTTAGAGCCATGCAGATAAGAAAGACAGATACTCCTCCCTTGGGAGATCGATCGTTATGTTTGAGATCGGTTCAGAGTTGCAGGACCATCCATCCATCTGACCACAGATCCCCATAGTGACAAAGGATTCATCTCTAGACGAATTCAGAGCAGGGAACCTCCCGTTCGTCGGATTTCCTTCCAGCCCCAACAAAGCAGTTAGATATCTATTCAGAGCTTTTTTCCTTCGACCTCTGATGGTAGGAGAACTGAGCTTCCTCGCTCCTACATCCCCCCAGTGTCATACAGCCGGACCCCCCTATGGAACTCGAGCATTCCGACAGTGAGCTAGTGCGACCCCCTTCGCCATCGGTCATCATACCCAGGAGACATTGACCCCATTGGCTTCATTTTCAGATGTTTGTCTCTTGGCTAGTATTGAGTTGTCCAACTCCTACCATGGACACTCTCACTTTGTATCACCACACTCATGATACTGCTATATACACTTTATTTTTGGTTTTTGCTAGACCTAGAGCTTATCCTTGTTAGATATTTACCTAGAATGTACTTTCAATTTTCTTCTTTTCCTTATCTCTTTCTTTCACTGTTACGAACATAAATACATATAATAATAAATAATATAAAAATAAATACATAACAATAAATAATAATAATAATAATAATAATAATAAATATCATGTAATTAAATAAATGAAAAGATCAAGAGGCACGTACCTCTTCACTCGTGACAAGTCAATGCTATAAGTAAACCATCACGAGGGTGTGTTGACCGCCCATTTAGCAACGGTGGTCAACTCATGCCATGAAGTATTCATCTATGTTGAAGACAGTTATGGTTCTACTTGGGTATCTGATACCCCAGCATCAAAATTTTGTAAACGAAATTTCCGCACCCCTGCGTGGGTTAATAATGTAATAAGTCTGCATGGATGATAGTTAGGTCAGGTACCTTGGGTGATCCATTAGGGGAGTTCCTTTCATCGAGGGTTTTTTATCCTCAGGTTGTCGACCAGACAAGCTCCTGGCCGACTTCCCTTGAGTTTTTCCCTCCATTGACTTCCTCCAAAGTGGTGGAAGGCGCTCTGATGGTGTCATTCCTTGGTAACCTTGTTAGGAATATTGTAAATGACCATGCCAGACAGTGTCTAAAGTTTCGCGGAATTTCGTCGAGTCTAGATAGGTTTTTTTTAATTAATTAAATTTTTTATAATTTAATTAATTAATTATTTTTTGAGCTTATATTGTAAAAACTGGATCTTTGGGCTTTTGATAGGGGTATTTGTGCTCAAAAGAAATGGAATAGCACCCCCTACACCCATAGACCAAGTTTCAACTCAGTCGGGCAAGTTTTGCTATGTCTTAGCCCACTTAGAGTCAGTTAGAGTCAAAACAACAATTTTAATTGCTAAGATGACATTATTAAAATGTCATAAAACATTGTAATTTTGAGTAAGTGAGTGGATGTTAAGGTGGCAATGAGCAAGTTAGACCCTCCTAACCTACCCAAACCCATCCTAACCTTTTCCCAACTTAATTCAACCTCTTAATTCACTTTTTCAACCTTCTAAACCTTGCCCTAAGGGGAAAAACGACCCACTAACTACCAAATCCCCCAAATCCAGCCTTGGGAACTTCAAGAGACACTCCACACATGTGGAGCGCCCTCCTAGACATGCTAAAACCCTAAACCTACCAAAAACCTAACCTTAAACCTAACTCACCTCTCCCAAATGCTCACGCCCTCCTTGTTGGTGCGCCCCCTTTGGTGGTTGCACTCTCCCCTCACTCTAAACCTAACCCCACTTGCTATTTTGAGCAAGTGGGTCTCTCTCTTTGACCTAGTGCGCCCTTTTAGGAAGGTTTCCTAACCTATCCTATGCCTACACCTCACCATCTCACTTTTCTCTCTCCCAA
>JASDQU010738054.1:83254-97447 GCA_032191745.1 Picea mariana | reverse complement strand
GTGCAAGTTTGTCTTGGTAGTGGTAGTTTCACTTGCCGGCACCTTGGGGGAGTCATCCCCAATATCGCCCTTGGCTTAAGGAAATCAACTTGTGGTGTTTGCCTTGTTTCATCATTTGATATATCTTAGATAGATCTACACTTGCAAGCTTAGTTTCCTTTTTCATTATCTCTCACATGCTCTTGTCTCTCATTGCTTATGGTTAGATAGTTTCATTGTGCTCATATATTCTAGATCTGTTACTTCTTGAAGTTGTTTAACTTATTGCATATGATGATGAAGATCTTATTCATTTGCTAAGTTTATTTTTCTTGCAAGCCATTTCTTTAATAACTTAGCATAATTTTGAAGTGATTCGGTTTGAATTTGAATACACCTTAATACATCACCTAAGGCCACGGTTAGGGTCTTCATTGAGCCCTCATTGTCACGGCCCAGCCATCTTTTGGGAGAGGCTTAAAGCCCACGACCCCATCTCTCCTAGCCCACGGCCTAGCCTCCTTGAGGCCACGGCCTAGTGCCCTTTGGGCACCCTTTTACCTCACGACCCAGCTCTTGGTGGAGCCTCCTCTTGAGCTCACGGCCTGCCTCCTTTGAGGTCACGGCCCTACTCTTTTGCCCACGGCCTCACATTGCTTTAGCTCACGGCCTAGCTGGCTTTTAAGAGCTCACGGCCTAGTGCCTTTACACCCACGACCTAGTGTCTACCTGCATCACACAACACACACTTGGTTAATGGTTTAAAAACACACATGCTTATGGTTTAATTTGCTTACACACTTTGGGTATAGAGTAATCTTGCTTATGTTTTGATTTGATAGCTTAATACTTGTGCTAACACTCTAAGTCTTCTAGTCTCTTAAGCTCTCATATTTAAACATCTATTGCAAGCATATTACACCACCTCACACACTTGTGGTTCAAACATCTGAGTGCATTAAAGGTTTAATCTTTTACTTTGTTGCTAGCATCTCACATATATTGATAAATGGTCTAACCTCTCATGCGGTGTTAGTCTAGATGTTTTGAACATATATTGCTTATGGTTTAGATGTGAATGGTTTAGTACTCTTTCTCATCGTTTTATTTATCTTCTAAGCTCTCACACATCTTAACACATTGCAAGTAACATTATATCATCCTACATGTTCATGGTTTAAACTATCTAGGTGCTTAAAGTTTTATCCTTCATCTCAAGTATCATTACATGGTTTATGGTTTATAGCTCATAACATTATATCTTTGAAATATCTTTCATGTGGTGATCACCTAAATGATTTAAACTTATTGCTATCATATTGTTATATCTCTTTATGTTGATGGTGGTATAATTTGCAATATTTTCAAACACTCGTTTAACACTTTTGCTCACGGCCATTCGCTAAATCACTAAAATAAAAGTGCTTAAAACTTATCGAAAACGTACCCAACACACCTAAAGACCCACCCGAGGGTCCTAACAACACTTAGTAACATTCTAGGGGTCTTTAGCAACTATTTCCATCATCTAAAACGGGTTTGGAGGACAGTCCGGCGGAAGTGGCGGGGGACCGTCCCATGATTTCGTTGGGGAGATCCTGTGTCTGTGACTACTCCTTACTTGCAGTGGCGACGGGATGACCTTGGAAGCTAGGCTAGGGGCTCGTTATCCCTATTATCTTGAGCACCAGGCAGTTATTTGGTGGAATTAGAAGTTAGGACACACATCTAGTTAGGGGGTGGGAAATCTAAAATATTTAAGAAGAATACTAGTTGCATAGATCACATTGTGTATGTTTGGGAAGTAGATGTATTGATAGGCCAACACATATTGTGATAGTCTTATTTCTATATCTTTCACTTGCAATTAATTTTTTTATCTTTCATGTTGATGTGACATATTGGTTCATTTTCATTGAGTATCTTATTGACCAATCTTTTGTGGTGTGGATAAAGTAAGTGATTGAGTATCCCACTTGGGGAGGCATCACTTGCTTTCATCCTTGAGTGCTTTTGTGGTTAGATGCCAGTGAAGGCAATCCAAGTGGAGTAAGTGCCACTTGGGGCATGCTTGGCTCTATGGTGTAAATTGCTTATCTCTTTTTGTACATCTTGTATATTTGTCTATCTTGTATCTATTTGATGTATCTTGGTAAATAACTTGTAAATCTTGTATAAACTCTCTAACATTTAATTATTCTTTTGTATAATTGTAATTGTGGTTTGGGGTAGTTTAAGTGATCTTATTGTAATACTCCTTGTAATTGAACCACCCCAAAACGTAGTTGACCCCTTGCCCAACCTTAGGCACTAGTCCTTAGTTGACTTAGGGAAAGGGCTGACTTTGCATTTAGACTTAGACTTGCACTTGCATTGCTGCTTGTCATATTAGGCTAGTTTTTCCCTTGGCCTATAATCAATTGAAACTAACTCCTAGAACATTGTAATTAAAATTAACTTAGTAACTAGGGACTACCCCCCTTGGCTTCCCTAGGAGTAAGCCTAGAAGGAAGAAGCTTCCAGTCAAGGTGGCAGTGTGGGCTGGGGCTTAGACATTGTGTCTCCGAGGGCACACTAAGTGAGTAGGACTTAACTCACGTTTGCAAGTGTGCATTAGGACGGCAACACTTCCTTTTAAAAGTTAACCTTATATTGATGATGAGGGTGGGTAGTTCTGTCGCTGCTTCATTTAGTAAAATCGTCCAGCAGTTTCATTTAGTAAAGGATAGATGGCGTTTAATTTATTAAGGGTTCATTTATTGCAAGCCATCATCGATTATTAAATTGTATTAAATTCTCCTTTAGATGCCTTGTGATAGGAGGGGTAAAGTAGCATTGCAGTCTTATCTATTGTTTTTGTGATGATAGTTTAATTCTTGATGGAGGTATCAAGCGGCCTTTATTTCCATCATTTATCTATTAAACTGATCCTTTTTATAAAGAACCTTACTCACTTCTTAAGAACCATTTTCGTTGTTCGTTGACACACTTTTTATTTTATTCGTATCTTTCTGCAAGCCACTAGATAACAGTGAATCAACCAGCACGTCATTTCCTTATCTGTATTATAGTTATTAAGTTTCTTATCTGCGTTATTATTATTTAAGTTATAAAATGGTAACCTAACAGCATTTGGATGACTTGTGACGAACAACGGATCATGAACCATTTTCTTTAAATAGCCTCCTTTAACCAGGATTGACAATCATGTGGCTAGGGTTTTTAGATGTGTTAAATTGTTCCTACTTTAGAATAAATGTTCCCTTCTTTATGTCTACCTAATTTGGGAGTTAGTGTAATGGCTATGTCAGCGCATCATGTTATCGTAATGGGTATTTGTAAGTTACCATAATATGTGGTTATTGCAAGTGTAGATGTGTGTCATTATTACAAAATAAATATAAACGTAGGGATGATTAATATCAATGTAATGATGGGTTACCTTATGGCAATATTAGTGCATTATAAATGTGATGTTTTATGTTATTGAAATTTTATGGAGGCATAACTGTATGCTAATTAGATTTATGTGGAGTAATGAAGCTGCAAGGAATGTTAAAGTTGAAGCCATTATCGAGGGTAATGCTAACCTACAAGCTTTTATTGTTCGTGATAAACTAATGACATTAAGGTTTAAGGTTACTGTTAGTCCTTAGGGAAATGATCGATGCAAGGGAGGGTTGAATGTATGCTTATGGTAGTTTTAATGCCATGTTATTATTGTTTTACATAAAGGATTATGTAATGAAACGTGAAATGGTAATGCTAAGGATTACGGAATTGTCAATATGGAGGTGGTGGTCATTTGTGGTAAGATTACTGAGTTGGTTATAGGTAACCTATCAGCTGTGTGTGTTGGTTATTTTAGGTAGTTATTGTAAAATAAACAAGGTTGGTTGTTATTTTATGGTCGTAAGGATGGAATTAACTATCCTTGATAGCAGATGAATTATTGACGTCTTGAACTAAGTCCAAGGGTTATCATGATTGGTACAAGGGAATTTGCAATTAACTGACTTGCGCCTTCCGTAGAGGATGTGACGGTTCTTGACTATTGTTGTACTTGTTGGTAATGGGTTAGTTGTTTGGTCTTCTTGTGTCGGGCGAGATGTAGGCACCTCCATGTAGCCTTAGTATATATGTCTGTGTGTGTGATTATTTTTGTGTAAGGAATCCAGTGCCGTATCAAGAGTCTCGGGCCCTTTAAAGGTAGGGTTCCACTCTTGCGACACACCTGAGGGGATTACTAGTTTCTGCCTGAGCAGTTGGCCAGGAACCTATCTGACCTTCTCTCTCCCCGGAGCAGAGAACTAAGATTAAATGCCCTGCTTTCCTGTGCAGAAATAGTAAATTCACCACTATGGATTCTTCCTTCGGTGTTCGTACTGTGCATAACCCAGTATGTCGTTAAATGTTTGCAGTTATTTGTTGTGTGCCTTATGTCTTCTTATTGTGATCATCGTGGGTGCATCTTGTTAGTCTTCGGGTGGTGTCGTAGATTCCAGTGTGTCTGTTCCTTTTTACACGAGCGCACACACCTTAAACAACATAAAAAAAATAAAAATAAATAAATAAATAAATAAATAAATAAAAAAAATTGGCACCTGTTATCAGAGTTGTTGTCGTAACGAGGAGGTTCGTTACACGCGATAGGGGGTGGAAAATCTATAAGCCGACGCAAGGAGTGTGATTTTGAACTCAGTGGAGTCAGAAGAGAATTTTCTAGGAGGGCACACCAGATTAATTTACAGACTCAGGGATAAATTTCAAGGCGGTTAAGTACCTTGGAAAGAAAGACTGTGTGGGGAAGAGCATGGTTCATAGTTACTGAAAAGTCTGAAATACTCTGCCAGGAGAGCATCGATCTAGTGTGAGCGTGCATAGAAGAAACACGGTTGGAGGTGTTGGAGAATCCAAAAATTAAAGAAAATTCTGGTGAAGGAAGGATTTTCAAGAAGTGCGTCGACAAAGGAAAGGAGATGCCTTAAACATTTCCGTAAGGCGAAGGGAGAAGTCGTCGAAGAACTGAGCCAAGAAGCAGAGTGAGACACTACCAGGAGGGAAAGAAGAAGTCCATTGAAGGATGCAAAGGAACTGGGAACCTTGGAGGTTTTCAAGCCGAGCAAAGTCGCAGAAGAGTCTGCGCAGAACTTTGCAAGGTGTGCATAAAGTATTCGAGAACAACCTAATTCTTGAAAGGAGAACTTGCGCTAAGTGTGCAAAGGAGTCAAGGACTTGCTGAAGTCCCGATGATAGTGAAACCATACATCGTCGAGGAGGAGACAGGTGTTAGAAGATCGAGAGGTTCGGGAGAAAGAAATTCGGGAGGTTTGCCGAGAGAAAACAAGGATCTCTGCGAAGTCGCAAAGAGCGATTTCAATCCATACCATTGGATCTGGAAGGGGACGTGGCATAAATGCTCACACTTCGGAGGAAGAACCCTTCGGAGAAAATTCGAAGAAAATAACCGAAGTAATCCTAGCCGTCCATTGGGATAGGACACATGGTGAGAGATCAATACTTCGCTGATACACAAGTCAGGAAAAGTAGATTCTGGAGAAGAGAGGACTCGTGAAGTGTGAGCTCATGAATTGGTCACAACCGTTGATCACGAGGAGAACGTGGACCGTAGATTTGGTCTCGGAGAATTTGCCGATTCGAGAATCAGGGAAAAGGAGAAAGCATACTCGCGAAAGTCTCGAAGCACGGGATTGCAAAGGGAGTTGGCCCACAGTCATACTCCATGGTCACATCAAGGAGGAAGTATAGCGCGGGGAGCTAGCAACTAGGCAATAAGATTTTAGGGACACTAAGGAGAGGGTCCGCAGGCATCATAAAACCGACGTCGAGAAAATAGGAGGGCCTGTGTCAAGTTGGAAACGGTTCCACTAGGAGTCGGATGAACCAGTTGGTTCGACAACTTGAACGATCCTAGACTGGGAGGTTGTGCAACCCTTTGGAGAGAAGGGGTTATGCACCATTATTGGTATCTGAGAATGGTTTTTCCTGTAGATAGCAGTTGAAGGAGGAGACAAAGGAGATAGTCTGATACCAGAAGTGATATTAGTGCGGTTTTCGTCTGTAGATTTCAGACAAAGGAGAAGCTGAAGATGCTCTTAGTTGTAGAGTGAACAACATACTTGCCAAGAGGGTAGGAAGAAGGTAGAGATGTCCATTGATGGTCATAAACATGGTTGAGGAGAAGTCTGTTCGCAGAAGAGCAAGGTGGAGATGGACGAGGAGCTCAGTGAAATCCGAGCACAGATGGAGAAGCTTGCATTGAAGATGCAACATGAGTCAAAGGTATGCTGGAGGTACGAATGGCCTTTGAAGAGAACAACTAGAAGGCATGTTCATAATTTGTTGTCCAGAAGGCAGCAACAAGTGTTAAAGAGGTGGCCGGAGCAGGCTAAATCCCTCATTCATAAGGGAAAGAGATCTGACAAGAGTCTCATAGATTTCCAGATGAGCAATGAGAAAGGATCAGTGGATCTCGTAAATTTCCAGGTGGGAAGAGGAGAGATCCCATATTTACAGGTGGGCAAGGAAGAATAGATGAGATCGGCTGAGAGTTCATGTCAGAGGGTGTTGACAGACGAAGAGGTGGTAGAAGGAAGACCTCACTTAGATGGAGATTCGTGCCTGCGAGCCGTGTGAATGAAGATGATGAGAAGTTGCAAACTTCCACCATCAAAGAGAAGGATACGGGGAGCATTCTGATCATTGGAGGAGTTGAGATATTCCTACCAAGCAACCGAGGAGAGTATAGCACAGATGTTGCTGATGCGATAGGAAGACAACAAGCTAAGACTGTCATGGAAGAAGAGGAACATATACTGATGTCTGTCCCAACTGAAGGAGAACGCCCAGTTGAGTTACTCACTCAATGGGAATTGGAGTTAAAGGCACTAGAGGATTGGTTGGGAAATCCAGAACCAGAAGGTGGCTGCTAAAATATATCCATGCCAGAGGATATACACCAACACGAGTTGTAGTTGGGGGAAGCTGGAAGAGAACCAATCGAGAAAAATGACAAGGGTAAATCTGTTAGAGGAAGTAGCTGAAAAACAGTTCAGTATTGAGACTATAGAAGTGGAGGATGCAACAGGGTGGCAAGTCAAGGCCACAAGAGATGGAGAAGATGACTTGGGAAATCAACATGATTTTTCCATGAACAAGGAAGGAATGCAACAAGCCAGTCTGCAGGAGGAAATTCCGTCGTTAGAACAACTCGATGAAGTAGTTGAGGAGATAAGGAAGCTGATGTTGGAGTCGGTAGAGGAATTGGTCAGCACGAGGAAGCTGGGCAATAAGAAACTTGCACGAGCAGCGATGAAGATGCAGGAGCAGAAGTAGTGAAGCAGAGAGACAACTCCAAGAGAAATTTTGGGATCCATGAGGATTTCAACCACGCTGGAAAGCTCATGAGCAAGAGCTCATTTTTTTCGTAGCCATGGAGTATGATATATGAACATTTCTCCACCTTAGCACAATCCAACTATTTAACATGCGTGGTTCACATTTAAGGGAGGAGAGGCACCACTCTCTCTTTTTTTCCTCAAGAATCGAAAGCGAGATCCAAGCATTTAATGAAGACAAGATGGAAGAGAAAAAGTTTGCTTTCGCACAAGCTGGAGATAAGGTCGTCATTAAGTGGTTGACGACAGAATGGATCTGCATCCGATTTGGAGCAGATTTCCATGATTGTAAATTGCCCTTTCGATAGGCATTTTGAATAGTGATTTGACACCACTAGTTTAAGCTTGTGAGGGAAATTTGTTGAGCCCCTCTTATATAAATCTTTGTATTATTGCCAAGAAGAAGGTTGGTCGGGTTGTAGGGAGAGAAACATAGCGAGTCGAGACTCAGTTGTAGCTCGGACTCCACCATTAATAGAAAGTGTCAGTTTTTCCTGTTTTCAATTTCTGTGTAATGGATGTTGTGTTATGAATGTCTTTTACATACATTGGAATTGTAAATGAATGTTAGAAATCGTCTGCAGGGATAGAGATACAGGTTTCTATCCAAGAGTGTGTTGAGTTAAGTCTGGTTCTCTAGGATAGGTGCAAGGAGTGTGTGAAAAGGGGTGGAAACTCTGTAATCCGACGCAATGAGTGTGAGTTTGAACTCAGTGGAGTCAGAAGAGAAGTTGCCAGTAGGGCACAACAGATTAATTTATAGACTCATGGATAAATTTCAAGGCGATTAAGTACCTTGGAAAGAAAGACTGTGTGGGGAGGAGCACAATTCAGAGTTACTGAGCACTTTGAAATACTCTGCCAGGAGGGCATCGAGCTAGTGTGAGCATGCAAAAAAGCAACACGGTTGGAGGTGTTGGAGAATCCCAATATTTTTGAACATTCTGGTGAAGGAAGGCTTTGCAAGAAGTGCGTGGACAAAGGAAAGGAGATGCCTTAAAATTTTTCGTAAGGCGAAGGGAGAAGTCGTTGAAGAACTGAGCCAAGCGCAAGGAGTGTGCCTAAGGTGTTGTAAGTTCACCTTACAAACCCAAGAAGCAGAGTGATAGACTACTAGGAAGGCATGAAGAAGTCCACTGAAGGACACAAAGGAACTGGGAACCTTGGAGGTTTTCAAGCCGAGCAAAGTCACAGAAGAGTCTGTGCAGAACTATGCAAGGAGTGCAGAAAGTATTCGAGAACAACCTAAGTCTCGAAAGGAGAATTCCCGCTAAGTGTGCAAAGGAGTTGAGGACTTGCCAAAGTCCCGAAGATGGTGAAACCATCCATCGTCGAGGAGGAGATAGGTGGCAGAAGATTGAGTGGTTCGGGAGAAAGAACTTTGGGAGGTTTTTCGAGAGAAAACAAGGATCTTCGTGAAGTCACGAAGCACGATTTCAATCCAGAGCATTGGATCTAGAAGGGGATGTGACAGGAATCCACACACTTCGAAGGAAGAACCCTTCGGAGAAAAGTCAGAGAAAATACCCGAAGAGTTGGGAAGCCGAAGTAATCCTAGTCATCCATTGGGATAGGACACGTGGAGAGAGATCAACACTTCACTGATACGCAAGTTAAGAAAAGTAGATTATAGATAAGAGAGGAATCACAAAGTCCGAGCTCGCGAATTGGTCACAACCGTTGATCGCGAGGAGAACGTTGACCGTAGATCTGGTCCCGGAGAATTCGCCAATTCGGGAATCGGGGAAAAGGAGAAAGTGCACTCGCGAAAGTCCTGAAGCATGGGATCGCAAAGGGAGTTGACCCAAGGTCATAGTCCGTGGTCACATCAAGGAGGAAGTCTAGCACAGGGAGCTAGCAACGAGGCATTAAGAATTGGAGGACGCTAAGGAGAGGGTCCACAAGCGTCATAGAACCGACGTCGAGAAAACATGAGGGCCTGTGTCAAGTTGGAATCGATTCCACCAGGATTCAGATGAACCTGTCGGTTCGACGACTAGAGTGATCCTAGATCAGGAGGTGGTGCAACCCTTTGGAGGGGAGGGGGTTTGCGCCACTAGTCCCGAAACTAGTCTAAAACATGCGTTTCGGGTAAAAACATCATAACTTCTTCATAACATATCAAAATTTAGTAAGACCAAATTTATCGGTTAGAGTACTGTTTTTAGTATTCTGTGTACAATTTTCAAATCCATACAACAAATATTCTGTGCGGGGCATGCTCTACAACTTTGCTCTCTAGAATAAGCTAGAATTCAACAAGGTATGCCATTTTTGCTATAACTCCTTTTCTGGGAGGGTTCCAAGTAGTGAAATATGGAGGAATTGCATAAAAGACACTGAAGAACATTGTGTACCATTTTCAGATCTTTATTCATTACAGGTACATAGTTATGATTATTGCAAGTTCGGGTTTTTGACTAATCCAAAATTAGTCATGTGAGACTAAAGTAAAGTTTGATGAAAATGCTAGTCTCTTGTTGTTAAAGTTAATGAAGGTTTGTAGGTATGTGATCATATACACCAGGTTTATTACAAAGTTAGAAATTAGATTTGGATGATGAAATTGATGAGGGATTTTGGTTGAGGTACATGTTGGGTACATGGTTGAGACAAGTAGTTGATGAGTTGGCACATAGATGAGGTGTATAGTTGATAATGTTGGTACATATTGATGAGTCATATTTTATGTGTATTTGATGCATGATTGGTACATATTTTGTGCATGGTTGATGCACTCGTTGATGGTACAGGTTGAGGTACAATTTGATGCATGGTTGATGCACCTGTTTATGGTACAGACTGATTACAAGTTGTTTGGTACAGGTTGATGCACTTATTTATGGTACAAGTTGATTACAGGTTGATTGGTACAGGTTGTTACAGTGGTATATCTCACAGTGATAGTGTTATAGTGGTTCCATCATTCTACTTCTACATGAGGGTGGTTGGACGGGGCAAGGACAGGGGGTTGTAGCCATCTTCCGGTTGTAGTCGAAGAACATAGGGGGTTGTGGCCTCCTTCTGGTTGTATCCAGAGAATTGGGAAGTTGGAGCTTCCCTCAGGTTGTAGCCTGAGAAACTAGGGGGTTGGAGCATCCTTCTAATTGCAGCTGGAAAACAAAGGAAGTTGGTGCATCGAATGAATGCAATTTTTCAAGACATATAAGAAAAAACATTCTATGGTTTTCTACCACTTTGGGTTTCCACGTAAAAACACTAGTGTACCGTGTATGTGTATGATTGCTCATTTGTTCATTGTTTATTTACTCTGCAATTATTGGATGATAATTCTACATTGATATAACACTTGCATTTTATGGTGAAAAAGGATTAAATTGCTCTATTATTGATTCACCCCCCATCTTAGTAATCCAACAATTATCACTGACCAAACCCCTCTCTGTTTGGGCTAGTGCTTGCTAGCCTCTTGGGGAAGTCCCTAGGCACACTGAAGTGCCTTGCTATTGATCTAAGTTCTGATTTCTATGTTAAAAACCAAAAAATCAGCAAGTTGTTCATCTTGGAAAGCGTGTAAAAGTGGCCCAAAACGATGAAGAACAATTATTATTTTCGCTTGGAGAGAACCTGCACGGTTAACATAATGATTGTAGAATAGAAGTAGAACATAAAACTAGTCAAAAGATTAAATAAATCACAATGAATAGTTCAAAAAATTCATAAATCAGATTGCAAAATTCACCAATACCGAAAAGAAACACATGTTAGAAGCAAACACTTAATTTATTTACTAAATAGGCTTGCAAGAGGTCCGTCTACACCACAATCGACATGTCCACAACCGATACAATGACCACTTTTCTCAACGAATGAGTCATTGGAATAAGAGAGAGATAAAGAAGACTAAGAACAAGAGTTATTGCTATGAACCAACCAATAACCAATGAAAACCATCCAATATATAGGAGAGGAGTGTGAATAAAATATGAGTTAATGCGGATGAGAGAATAAGTGTGAGTGAGAAATTTAGGAATTAATGTGCATGAGGGAATGGAAATAGAGTTAACTCATGTGAAGAATAAGAGAGTTAATTCATGGGGGAATAAATTAGAATTAAATGCATGTTTAAATGCTAAATTTAACCAAGTAATGAGTGAGATTTAGCCAAGGGGAAATTCATCCTATTTTTTAGGGATTTTCCTAAATTTTAAGAAATTTGCATTTAAAAGAAAATTAAGAGGAATTTGAGGAAATTGATGCGTGGAAAGTGAAGATATGTCGAGTGAGGAAACGTTAGTGAGAAAATTAAGCCTCGATTTGAGAATTTCTTCCTATTTTTTAGGAAATTGTGGTTTAAACTCAACTAAAGGCGAATTTTATGGAGTTGATGCATGTTAAGTGGAGAGGTGATTATACGAAGGAATATATGGCTAAATTTAGGCCCAGTTATGTGACTCCCTTATCTCAATTAATTTATTTATTATATGCTCAAGTCTTGGGAAAATGTGCCCTATGTTAGGTGGATGCCACATCACTCTGTAGATATGCCACATGTCTAATTGTGAGGGTGCCATTTGTAACTACATGCATTATGACCGCATTTGATAAGTATAGAAATTTCTAGAAACATAATCCAACTCCTAAATTTTAGGAAACTGTCCACACCATCGAAGAAGACTAGGAGAACACCACCACATGTCACTGTCTAAAAATAAGCACTACTAAAAATAGTAAGTTGTTTGAATTCCTTTGACTTTATACTCATTGAACTCATTTTTCCGTAAGGGATTTGAATTTACAATCAAAATTGAGATGCGAACCTTGGTGCCCAACCTTCTAAAAATAGTAAATTGTGCCAAATCATCTCGAAGAAAGATAAAAACGACATAGAATTTCGCAAGGATCCACAATATGTGATCGGAATATGAATTTGGGGCCTGTAGCCGAAACTGCTAAAAATAGAAATTTCCTCCATATCTCTTGGAAAAGTCCAATTGGGCCTAGAATCACGCAAGGACTCTCCCTGCATGCTCAAAACTGCTCCAAACTGTCAAGAGACCCACTCAAACCGTGTCTCCTAAAAAGTAGCAACGCTTGCTGTATGTATACATATCTCTTAAAATGCATGGGAAACCAAGCCAACTCTAACTATGAACCAAACGACCATGTATCGATCATATACCTGCGTTTGATGGGAACCAACCTCTGCTAACCGCAAGTGCCATAATTTGGGAGAATCTCAGAATGCCAGCCAAAATAGTGCATGTTGGATCTTAAACCTCAATATTTTAAAATGTGAAAATATAATGGTTATCAATGGAGACTCAAGGGGATGGGATCCCCTTGTAGGATGTCAAGAACCATAAGAATCTATGTGTCCATAAAACTAAAATGATGCTTTGTGAGAACTCTATAAGATGTGCCAATGATGCTTTGTGAAAACTGAAGAAATATGTACCAACAATACCCCCGTAACTGTGTGGAAGGAGAAGAGGCCCTATAAGTTGATCAAGAATATCTTGTAAGTTGACCTGTAATACCAAAGCCTGTCCAATGGGCCATGGAGTCAAATTATGTAAACCTCCCACTGAAAGATGACACAAAAGGGGTCTCATTGAAATCCACTACCTTCTACCACCCAATATGTACGCTCCTCTTTGTTGTAAATGTGTTGATGTCGACATAAGTGAGAGAGTCACTTCATCATATGTCAATAATGTAAACACTTGTGAAGTGTGAAGGAACACCACCAATAATATCAATGGGTCCCAGGGTAAGAGAACAACCTGACACTGTGAAATATGTTCTGAAGTCGAACAGTGACAATGATCATCCAATCAATACCCAGTGATACTCAGCCTTGTCAGATGCGAGATAATTTCCAATGAGGCTAACGACTACCAAGGTGATCTACTTTTGGGTCATCCATATATAATGTCTTGAAGTCGATACAAGATGACCCGTTGAAAAAAAAGAGCAATGATGTCTCTCTTCCCTCAGCGCGAAGTGATAACTCAATAAGATCAAGATGAAAGAACCAGGTACCATATCCCTATGCTAGATGGGGGGGTTGATTGAATCAAAGTAGAAGGCTCAATGATGAGGAGACAAAACATAAGATGACCCAAGACTCTCCTATGTCTCCTCAAACTACCCATCCTAAAGGCTCAATGCTTCGGGAAGGATGAAAAATGGAACCCCCATCGAGGCTCACTCTAATGATAGACACAAAGGCTTGGCATGCGTAAGATAGACATTCAAATTTTGACCTAAGAAAAACACTAGTGGACAACCATCTATTCATGAAAGAAAAAACACACAAGACACGACCACATGATGATATAAGTAGGAAAAAAATCAACGAAACTTATGAAAAGACTGAAGTAGATAATTGAAGGGAAAAGACACTGCAAGGAAAATGTAGATTGTTTTCCTAAAAATGTAAAAAATCAACAAGAAGGAAATATTGAAATGACAATACGGAAAGGAAAGACAACTACCTTAGACCCAAAATTTTTACCTCAAAGATGCCATGATTAAATCATCATAATAAAAGGACTAATGTAGCCATGCATACAAATGATCAGTTCGACAAGAGGTGAAAAAATTCAACCTTCCAGGGGGACCAACCATGTAATCTCATATAACCCAAAGCTACCTGGATGTATTTTCTAGTGAATGCATAGTTGAAGGCTACTACTTGATTGGAGGCTGTTGGTTGGGATTTAGAACATGGTATTTCAACAATAAGAAGAGTGAATGTATGAGATCCAAAACTCTTAGAATCTGTCTGCTAAAATACCACCATCATCCTGAGCTCGACGAAGTCATTATG
>JASDQU010738054.1:68889-81050 GCA_032191745.1 Picea mariana | reverse complement strand
CTTATCTAGGGACTTTAACTGCTTGGTCCTAGACCAAGAACCCCAGTCGTATACTGGGGGCCCTCTCAGGGGTCTTTACTGCTTGGTTGTTCACCAAGAACCCCAGTCGTATACTGGGGGCCCTCACAAGGGTCTTTTCCACCATGGTACAAGACCATGGATCAACCCATGCCTCTGGCATGGGTACCCTGGACATTTCCAGGGTCCCTAGACATATCTAGGGGCTTTAGCTGCTTAGTCTCAGACTAGGAACCCCAGTCATATACTGGGGGCCCTAGACCTTAGCTAGGGTCTTTTCCATCCTCCCGGAGAATGGCTCTTG
Organism: Picea mariana; assembly: GCA_032191745.1. Lineage (NCBI taxonomy): Eukaryota > Viridiplantae > Streptophyta > Pinopsida > Pinales > Pinaceae > Picea > Picea mariana. Next base: position 80,728 of record JASDQU010738054.1, on the reverse strand, counting down.
CAACTGCTATAAATTTAACACTCCCTCTCAGCAAGAGAGGCATTCTCAGCTACACCAAGCTTTTCATGAAAGTATACAAACTTTGACAGTGGCTTGGTAAAAATATCTGTTGTCTGTTCTGCTGTTGAAACAAAGTGAATGCTGAGAACGTTCTTTTGAACTATGTACCGGACATAGTAATATCTCATCTCAATGTGTGTCGATTAGTCATGAAACACAGGGTTCTCAATGAGCTTTATACTGCTCTGATTGTCACAGTGAATGACTGTGGGTTCAAGCTCTGAACTGAACAAATTTGAGAGAAGCTTCCTGAGTCACACTACTTCTCTGCCTGCAACGCTAACAACAATGTATTCATCTTCTGCAGTGATTTGGGCTACGGAGCCCTGTTTCTTGCTGGACGAGGAAATCCTTGCTGAATCCAAACTGAAGCAATAACCAGAAGTACTCTTCCGATCCACTGTACTTCCCATCCAATCTGGATCTGTGAAACCATGGAGCAATACACCTCTACTTGAGGTGTATCTGAGACCATAAGCTTTAGTCCCCGGACATATCTCAGAATGTGTTTCATAGTAACTGTATGTAAATGTTTTGGTTCACACATGAACTGGCTGAGAGCATTTATCGCATAACAAATGTCTGTTCTCGTATGTACGAGATAAATCAATGATTTGTCGATGTAAGGTGGGAACTTTTGGATCTGAACTTGTGGCCTGATCTCGTAGTTTCTTTAGATTAGAGATCATTTGTGTGCTCATGGACTTGCAGTCCATCATGCCAAAACTATGAAGCACATCAACTACATATTTACCCTGTGAGAGAAATATCTCTCCTGATTTCTGCCAAAAACTCCAAGCTCAGTAATGTAAAAGATCCAAGTCTTTCATTTCAACTTCTTCATAAGAGCTTCCTCTTAGTCTGAGATATATATAAAAAATTCCTTTCCTGTAAGGAACATATGAAGATTTTGAACAATCTTCATATAAGGATGATCCCAAGATTCTGTCATACTGAGCTCTCAGAGTTATAATCCATGAGGTTCTTTTCATGGATAGCCTCTTGTTCAACTTCACTGTTTGAGAAGAAAATCTTAACATATGGCAGATGAAGTATCCAAAACAAGAAAGCGACAAAAGGATCCTGATGAAGGTAAGGATCTTGTCATAGGTCATCCCTTCTTTCACGAGTCACAAATATACCCTCCATATAGGCTTTATTTTATAAAACGATGGAGGTTCCCACTGATTTATTACGAGTTCTTTGAAAACATAGACCATACATCATTCTTTTTTGTCACAACAACTTCCCTTATTTCAATTGTGGAAGGTTCTGAATCAATCATAAGATTCAATTCATCTAGAGGACCAGAGTACTTATCTGGTTTCTGCTTTCTGTGAAAGTGCCTTTAGGTGCTGGAAGCTTTTCTGCTTTCTTTATTATTTCTCGGCATCAGGCTAGTTTCCTTTCAAGGGAACTAATATAATCCCTGGATTCTATTAAGCTGCCAATTCTGTTGTAGGTCAAGGACTAACTCATATTCAGAGACTGCTCCCTCCGAGTCTAAAAAATATTCCTTTCTGTCAATCTGCCTAATTTTCTCCCTCTGAACCTATACATACTTTTGACTCTGATAAGGTGTCATATCTTTTCAAGATGTTCTTGGTGCCAATACGAGATTCAAAAATGAAAAGCTGAGTCAGACTTCTGAGTTCCTGTGCCAAGGATAATGACTTAATTACAAAAATGATATTAGTAGGGTTTCCTCAAAACAAAAATTACCCCATCTACCAAGATAAAAATTTGGACTCTTTAACTAAGGAAATAGCCCAAGGTTACATGTTGTCTTTCATAAAAGATCAGCGGACAACTAGGTTTCCAATCAAGGAGAAAGACTTAGCCTTTATAAAAAATAAGTAGGTGCTGGGATCACAACTTCCTTGTTTATAAGAAAATATGAGATTCTGACAGTATTTAGTTTAGACATGGGTACATAGAGATGAAAGCAAGGTAATCTTATCTTGATGTCATTTGTAGTCATGTAAATGAAGTATCCATGAAACTTGCTTAGGCTTGAGATATGCATGAACTTTGTATCATGCTACCGACTCAAATTAACCAGGACTTCTGCAGAAATAAATCTGTCAGTTCAAGTAACTTTAATATCCTTAAGAGAATATTTTACTGTCCTGTGTATATTCATCCATAAGAAAACAATATGTCAAAGACTGCATTGTCAAGAGTCATCCCATTCAAAGCTAAATACCAGAGTCATTTCTGAGATTTTACCACTCAATGTTTTGTGGTCAACTTTAAGACTTGTTTACTCTTTGTAATACAAAATACGAGGATGCATAAGGTGTTGTCAATTACATAGTTTAAGAATCCCATTACCAGCAGTTCAGTTAAAAACATTGTATTTTATCAACAACTTATTAAATGAAGGCTGAGTACTTATCAATCATTAGTAGCAATAAAATGCCTTAAAAACTATCACTTATCATCTTAAGATGATGATTACATTACCAAGAATTTTGCATCAGTCCTTTGACTAAATGTTACCTTCTCTCAACTGAGTTTGTCATTTAATTTTCAGTCAAACAGTAGAAAACAAAAGTCTTGGAAATCAGTAGGTGATCAAAGGTAAACTAGGGACTTCACTAAGAGTCCCTTTTAGAGATAATGGATCCTGGCCTCTAGATTTTCTTGACAATGAAACTTTTCCAAACTCGCATTAGACACTCCACAAAAGATCAATTAGGCATCCAAAGTTTCATCTCACATGAGTACAAGTCAATAAGCAAGATCATTCACTGCCCCCCCCTTTATATCAATCAGTCCAAAAAATATAAAGGATAACTTCTTTTCAAGAGGCTTGATCAATAATTTAAAAAAATGATAGGGAGAACATGCAGGTTACAGTGGTCAACCTTAGCATGCATTTAAGATGACAGTTTAGTATTGTGACAACGATGAGTTTATATCTATTGTGCATTTTTATCCAAGACAAAAAGCTCTTAACTATTATGCTAAATAGGTATGTACTTTGATCACAACCATAGACAAAACCATAGTCATTCAAACCTTTAATCAGATCTCACTTGCTAAAAGATGCAGAAACAATTCCAAGAAATATTACCTGTTGGTAAGGACATATGATAGAGATTGAACTACCTTAGGTTCAATCTGTTTTCATAATGACTTAAGTTCCTTTCCAAAGCATAACTGAGTGCTTAAGTTTCCAAGAGATTATAGGTCAAAAAAAACTGCTAAGGGGAGTAAATATATTTTCTCACCTTATATCTTAATAGGATAGAAATCCTGTTCCTTTTCTCAAGTTTTTTGATCTGCAAAACAAATTCCCAGAGTAGGATCTACGCAGGCTCAAGAATTTACTCTTCTTGAGCTCTTTTCATGCCCATAGCTCTGATACCATGTTGGAATTTGTGTAGTAAAGTATAACAATAATATCTTTTAAAATTTAATGAGTAAAACAACTAGATCTAGAGTTTAGACATCAATCTCCACTACTTGTACAGATCCAGGAGATCTAAAGAGTAAGACTGCAATACAGATCTGAATTCAAATACAGATCTAAACTCAACTTAGATAAAGACATACAGATCTAAACTTAAAATAGACAGAGACATACAGATCTAAACTCAAAACCAATCTGATCATTAAACCATCAATCAAACTATAGAAACAGAGAGGTAAACTTAATATATCATTTAGATCTAATAACTGTTAATGCTGGAACATAGATCTAGATAGATCAGACTATATAGAATTGAAAACAATATATCAGATCTGAAAATGGTGGATAGATAGCATACCTTGTTCTGATCCTTACCTCTGAAGAAGTCACAACCAACAAGAAGGATGTAGAACCATTTGTAATTATGCTCAGGTAAAGTCTAGGTAAAAGATCCACCTCATAGGTTGGATCTCCTGCCAAGAGATGAAGAAAAATTTCTTGCCATCAAAGGGATAGGGCCACAAGGAACTCTCACTGTCAAACCCTCACACTAACAGTAGGTGAGTACATGCAAACCCTCACACATAACTGTTATGGACAAAAAAAAAACCTTACACAGGAAAGCCAATAGCCAAAGAAAGAGTCATAGTCTGGACACAAGAACAAACACCCCACAACAGAAAATGGAGAATGGCACCCACAGTCATATCCCAACAGCCATTGGGAGAGGGGCTGTATTAGTCATCTCACACATCAGTCACAAGGAGAGGCTGCACCTCTATCAACCCTCAAAATGGTTACAAAGAAAGACTGCACCTCTGTAAGCCCACATAGCAGTCATTAGGAGAGACCGCACCACTGTCAGCCCTCACAACAATTAAAAGGGCCGCACCCTACACACTCATCACAGCAGGAAGAGGGGCGGTACCCTAAAGGCTCACCACAACAAGAAGAAAGGGGGCCGCACCCTAATCACATCACAACAGAGCAGGAGGGGCCGCAATCTACACCCCACACAACAAAGGAGAGGGCCGAGTCACCTACAACAGCAATGGGAAGGACTGAGCCACCCCACTCTCACTCCACACAACAGATAGAAGGGATGGCCACACCTCACACAAACCCCCAATAGAAAATATAAGAGGCCGTAGCAAGGAAAAGGTCTTCACCAACAAAAGAGGGCCACAACAACCTTAGGCAGACTTCCATACAAGGGCCGCAGCATGAAGAGAGATTCACAAACTTAGAAGCATTAGAGCATAGGAACAAGTGTGTAATATGAGAGGGGTAGGGGGGTTCTATAAATAGTTTTTAAGTTAGGTTAGCAAAAGTAAAATTAAATAAATTAATCATGTTTAAATTAAAACATTTAATTTAAACATGATACAATAAGTATTTAATTTAAACTTAAATTAACTCAAAAGACAAAAACCAACAAAAACCCCAAATCAACACAAGTAGAGGTAAGGGAGGGTTTCCAAGGTGGCAATACTAGTTTAATCATTTTCAAGGTGACCTTATTACTTTATCATCACTGCATATGGGACTTATCCCTAAAAAGGAGAATTTCCGCTAAGTGTGCAAAGGAGTTGAGGACTTGCTGAAGTCTCGAAGATGGTGAAACCATCCATCGTCGAGGAGGAGATAGGTGGCAGAAGATCAAGTGGTTCGGGAGAAAGAACTTCGGGAGGTTTTTCGAGAGAAACAAGGATCTTCTTGAAGTCACGAAGCACGATTTCAATCCAGACCATTGGATCTGGAAGGGGATGTGACAGGAATCTGCACACTTCGGAGGAAGAACCCTTCGGAGAAAAGTCGGAGAAAATACGCGAAGAGCTGGGAAGCCGAAGTAATCCTAGTCATCTATTGGGATAGGAAACGTGGAGAGAGATCAACACTTCGCTGATATGCAAGTTAGGAAAAGTAGATTCCAGAGAAGAGAGGACTCGCAAAGTCCGAGCTCGCGAATTGGTCACAACTGTTGATCGCGAGTAGAACGTTGATCGTAGATCTGGTCCCAGAGAATTCGCCGATTCGGGAATTGGGGAAAAGGAGAAAGTGAACTCACGAAAGTCTTGAAGCATGGGATCACAAAGGGAGTTGACCCATGGTCATATTCTGTGGTCACATCAAGGAGGAAGTCTAGTGCGGGGAGCTAGCAACGAGGCATTAAGAATTGAAGGACGCTAAGGAGAGGGTCCACAGGCATCACAGAATCGACGTCGAGAAAACATGAGGGCCTGTGTCAAGTTGGAATCGATTCCACCAGGAGTTGAATGAACCTGTCGATTTGACGACTGGAGTGATCCTAGATTGGGAGGTGGTGCAATCCTTTGGAGGGGAGGGGGTTTGCGCCACTAGTCCTGAAACTAGTCTAAAACAGGTGTTTCGGGTAAAAACATCATAACTTCTTCATAACATATCAAAATTCAATAAGACCAAATTTATTGGTTAGAGTACAGTTTGTAGTATTCTGTGTACAATTTTCAAATCCATACAACAAATATTCTGTGCGGGGCATGCTCTACAACTTTTCTCTCTAGAATAAGCTAGAATTCAACAAGGTATATCATTTTTGCTATAACTCCTTTTCTGGGAGGGTTCCAAGTAGTGAAATATGGAGGAATTGCATAAAAGACACTGAAGAACATTGTGTACCATTTTCAGATCTTTATTCATTACAGGTGCATAGTTATGATTATTGCAAGTTTAGGTTTTTGACTAATCCAAAATTAGTCATGTGAAACTAAAGTAAAGTTTGATGAAAATGCTAGTCTCTTGTTGTTAAAGTTAATGAAGGTTTGCAGGTATGTGATCATATACACCAGGTTTATTACAAAGTTAGAAATTAGATTTGGATGATGAAATTGATGAGGGATTTTGTTTGAGGTACATGTTGGGTACATGGTTGAAACAAGTAGTTGATGAGTTGACACATACATGAGGTGTATAGTTGATGATGTCGGTACATATTGATGAGTCATATTTTATGTGTATTTGATGCATGATTGGTACATATTTTGTGTATGGTTGATGCACTTGGTGACGGTACAGGTTGAGGTACAGGTTGATGCATGGTTGATGCACTTGTTTATGGTACAGACTGATTACAAGTTGTTTGGTACATGTTGATGCACTTGTTTATGGCACAATTTGATTACAGGTTGATTGGTACAGGTTGTTACAGTGGTATATCTCACAGTGATAGTGTGATAGTGGTTCCATCATTCTACTTCTACATGAGGGCGGTTGGACGGGGCAAGGACAGGGGGTTGTAGCCACCTTCCGGTTGTAGCTGAAGAACATAGAGGGTTGTGGCCTCCTTCTGGTTGTAGCCAGAGAATTGGGAAGTTGGAGCTTCCCTCAGGTTGTAGCCTGAGAAACTAGGGGGTTGGAGCATCCTTCTAGTTGCAGCTGGAAAACAAAGGAAGTTGGTGCATCCAATGAATGCAATTCTTCAAGACATATAAGAAAAAACATTATGTGGTTTCTACCTCTTTGGGTTTCCACGTAAAAACACTAGTGTACCGTGTATGTGTATGATTGCTCATTTGTTCATTGTTTATTTACTCTGAAATTATTGGATGATATTGCTACATTGATATAACACTTGCATTTTATGGTGAAAAAGGATTAAATTGCTCTATTACTGATTCACCCCCCATATCAGTAATCCAACAATTATCATTGACCAAACCCCTCTCTCTTTGGGCTAGTGTTTGCTAGCCTCTAGGGGAAGTCCCTAAGCACACTGAAGTGCCTTGCTCTTGATCTAAGTTCTGATTTCTATGTTAAAAACCAAAAAATCATCAAGTTGTTAATCTTGGACAACGTGTAAAAGTGGCCCAAAACGATGAGGAACAATTATTATTTTCGCTTGGAGAGAACCTGCAGGGTTAACATAATGATTGTAGAATAGAAGTAGAACATAAAACTAGTCAAAAGATTAAATAAATCACAATGAATAGTTCAGAAAATTCATAAATCAGATTGCAAAATTCACCAATATCGACAAGAAACACATGTTAGAAGCAAACACTTAATTTATTTACTAACTAGGCTTGCAAGAGGTCTGCGTACACCACAATCGATACAATGACCACTTTGCTCAACGAATGAGTCATTGGAATAAGAGAGAGATAAAGAAGACTAAGAACAAGAGTTATTGCTATGAATCGACCAATAACCAATGAAAACCATCCAATATATAGGAGAGGAGTGTGAATAAAATATGAGTTAATGCGGATGAGGGAATAAGTGTGAGTGAGAAATTTGGGAATTAATGTGCATGAGGGAATGGAAATAGAGTTAACTCATGTGAAGAATAGGAGAGTTAATGCATGGGGGAATAAATTAGAATTAAATGCATGTTTAAATGCTAAATTTAACCAAGTAATGAGTGAGATTTAGCCAAGGGGAAATTCATCCTATTTTTTAGGGATTTTCCTAAATTTTAGGAAATTTGCATTTAAAAGAAAATTAAGAGGAATTTGATGAAATGGATGCATGGAAAGTGAAGATATCCTGAGGGAGGAAACGTTAGTGAGAAAATTAAGCCTCAATTTGGGAATTTCTTCCTATTTCTTAGGAAATCGTGGTTTAAACTCAACTGAAGGCGAATTTTATGGAGTTGATGCATGTTAAGTGGAGAGGTGATTATACAAAGGAATATATGGCTAAATTTAGGCCCAGTTATGCAACTCCCTTATCTCAATTAATTTATTTATTATATGCTCAAGTCTTGGGAAAATGTGCCTTATGTTAGGTGGATGCCACATCACTCTGTAGATATGCCACATGCCTAATTGTGAGGGTGCCATTTGTAACTACATGGATTATGACTACATTTGATAAGTATAGAAATTTCTAGAAACATAATCCAACTCCTAAATTTTAGGAAACTGTCCACACCATTGAAGAAGACTAGGAGAACACCACCACATGTCACTATCTAAAAATAGACACTACTAAAAATAGTAAGTTGTTTGAATTCCTTTGACTTTATACTCATTGAACTCATTTTTCTGTAAGGGATCTGAATCTACAATCAAAATTGACATGCGAACCTTGGTGCCCAACCTACTAAAAATAGTAAATTGTGCCAAATCATCCCGAAGAAATATAAAAATAACACAGAATGTCGCAAGGATCCACAATATGTGATCAGAATATGAATCTGGGGCCTGTAGCCAAAACTGCTAAAAATAGAAATTTCCTGCATATCTCCTGGAAAAGTCCAATTGGGCCTAGAATCATGCATGGACTCTCCCTGCATGCTCAAAATTTCTCCAAACTGTCAAGAGACCCACTCAAACTGTGTCTCCTAAAAAGTAGCAACACTTGCTGTATGTATACATATCTCTTAAAATGCATGGGAAACCAAGCCAACTCTAACTATGAACCAAACGACCATGTATCGATCATATACCTGCGTCTTATGGGAACCAACCTCTGCTAACTGCAAGTGCCATAATTTGGGAAAATCTTAGAATGCTATCCAAAATAGTGCATGATGGATCTTAAACCTCAATATTTTAAAATGTGAAAATATAATGGTTAACAATGGAGACTCAAGGGGACGGGATGCCCTTGTAGGATGTCAAGAACCATAAGAATCTATGTGTCCATAAAACTAAAATGATGATTTGTGAGAACTCTATAAGATGTGCCAATGATGCTTTGTGAAAACTGAAGAAATATGTACCAACAATACCCCTGTAACTATGTGGAAGGAGAAGAGGCCCTATAAGTTGATCAAGAATATCTTGTAAGTTGACCTGTAATACCAAAGCCTGTCCAATGGGCCATGGAGTCAAATTATGTAAACCTCCCACTAAAAGATGACACCAAAGGGGTCTCATTGAAATCCACTACCTTCTACCACCCAATATGTACACTCCTCTCTGTTGTAAATGTGTTGATGTCCACATAAGTGAGAGAGTCACTTCATCATATGTCAATAATGTAAACACTCGTGAAGTGTGAAGGAACACCACCAATAATATCAATGGGTCCCAAGATAAGAGCACAACCTGACATTGTGAAATATGTTCTGAAGTCGAACAATGACAATGATCATCCAATCAAGACCCAATGATACTCAGCCTTTTCAGATGCGAGATAATTGCCCATGAGACTAACGACTACCAAGGTGATCTAGTTTTGGGTCATCCATATATAATGTCTTGAAGTCGATACAAGATGACTTGTTGAAAAAAAAGAGCAATGATGTCTCTCTTCCCTCAGCGCGAAGTGATAACTCAATAAGATCAAGATGAAAGAACCAGGTACCATATCCCTATGCTAGATGGGGGGGTTGATTGAATCAAATTAGAAGGCTCAATGATGAGGAGACAAAACATAAGATGACTCAAGACTCTCCTATGTCTCCTCAAACTACCCATCCTAAAGGCTCAATGCTTTGGGAATGATGAAAAATGGAACCCCCATCTAGGCTCACTCTAATGATAGACACAAAGGCTTGGCATGCGTAAGATAGACATTCAAATTTTGACCTAAGAAAAACACTAGTGGACAACCATCTATTCATGAAAGAAAAAACACATAAGACACGACCACATGATGATATAAGTAGGAAAAAAATCAGCAAAACTTATGAAAAGACTGAAGTAGATAATTGAAGGGAAAATACAATGCAAGGAAAATGTAGATTGTTTTCCTAAAAATGTAAAAAATCAGCAAGAAGGAAATATTGAAATGACAATACGGAAAGGAAAGACAACTACCCTAGACCCAAAATTTTTACCTCAAAGATGCCATGATTAAATCATCATAATAAAAGGACTAATGCAGCCATGCATATAAATGATCAGTTCGACAAGAGAGGTGAAAAAATTCAACCTTCCAGGGGGACCAACCATGTAATGTCATATAACCCAAAGCTACCTTGATGTATTTTCTAGTGAATGCATAGTTGAAGGCTGCTACTTGATTGGAGGCTGTTGGTTGGGATTTAGAACATGGTATTTCAACAGTAAGAAGAGTGAATGTAGGAGATCCAAAACTCTTAGAATCTGTCTGCTAAAATACCACCATCATCCTGAGCTTGACCAAGTCATTAAGAACTCTGATCAAGCATTGATCAATATCAGGACCTTGAATATGGGGCTGCGAAATCGTAGGCAAAGTGTAAAGGACATCATCCTCTGGTTGAACCAGAAACAAATCCTCCTACTCTAAAGGTATCAGATTAAGTTGTTCCTAAACCACTGTTGTTATAGGAAAGGATGAAGCCTCCACTAGGATGGGAATGGATGAAATCCCATGTTGACTGACCTCTACTTGGTCAACCTGTGGTTCCTCCTCTTGAAGTATTTCATATTCGCTAATGGGAGGAACCCATGAACACTCTTGAGTAATCAAATATTCACCTTCATCTTCTTGGAACTCTGCATGTGACTCAAATGGTTCATCTTCTGGTTCCTGATCATCTGATATTGGGCCATCACCCTCATGTTCATCTCTTGAAATTTGACAACATGACATATTCTCTTCTATAGCTGCCAATTTTTCCTACAAGGCGTGGACTATCGAAAGGATAGGAGCTGGTATATCTCTATTGTAGCGTTCCTCTATCATATCAAAAAGTCCCCGTAGTCTCTGGGAAACTGTACAAAAGAAGATGCAATATTTCCATCATAGTTTTATAGAATATCTAACATTCCTTGCAACTCTTTGTTAAGAACCAGATATCAAAATAGCATAAAAACATCAGAATAAGTACTCAACGCCTTGCCAAGAGAGAATTTCAGATAATAATTCTCTTTAAGGGGGAAATATCCTTATACACCACATAAATTTACAAATACCAGATGATTCCAAATGAAAATGTCTCCTTGGTATACATAAGATACTAGGAGGTACAATTACAATGAATGGACCCAATTCGACATAAATAAAATAACAATACTAATGTAATATGCCCCAATTATGGGGTAATGTGCCACTATTTAGGGCTTAACATGCCCTTCCCCTTCAGACAAGTGTTGTATGCAACACTTGAGTAATTCTGGATGCTTCTGTATAAAAGACTCATCTTCCCAAGTGGAATCTTTAGCAGATAGTTTCTTCCACTTAATGAGATACTCTGAAATGGATCTATTCCTCAACTGGAAAATTCTTGTGTCATTGATATCTTTAGGCTCCAATATGGTTTTTCCTTCCTCGTCAAGTTATGGTAATATAGTTTGAACTAGGATCTTGTCACCTATAACCTTGTTTAAGCATGAAACATGGAAAACGAGGTGTACTTGTGAAGATGCAGGTAACTCCAATTTGTATGCCATAGTACTAGTATTTTGCAACACCTTATAAGGACCATAGTACTTTGGTGATAACTTA
>JASDQU010738053.1:170583-189011 GCA_032191745.1 Picea mariana | reverse complement strand
TATTTGTTAGATAATATGTATATGATTATTTCTAAATAATTTGTATATATTTGTATATGTAATTTTGTTATTATATAATGAAATTATGATTTTTTTCTAGGAAAAAAAGATGTAATTATTATTATTATTATTATTATTATGTAACTATTTTACAAATAATTTATAACATAAGGTTGAATCTTCTACTTTTCTTTCTTTAAAAATTTTTTTTACAATAAAACCAATAAAAAATATATTGATTGAAATTGTATTAATGTTTTGTAACTATTTTACAAATAATCCATAACACATTGTTGACTCTTCTCCTTTCCTTTCTTACAAAAATATTCATACTTACAATAAAACCACTGGAAAAATAATTTAGGACATAATGTTTACTCTTTTCCTTTATTTTCTTAGAATTTATTTTTTATAATAAAACAACTATAAAGAGAGTCTCCTCCATAGTAATGATTCCATTAGTGTTTAATTTACACCTTGTTAAGGTAAGAAATAAAAAAATGGTTAGGTATTTAGATTTTTTTTTAAAACTATTCTCAACATTAAGTTTGATAGTTAATTTTGTTTATTAATCAATTATTATATATATTATGTGTGTTNAGTAAGTGAGTTTAAGAGCTTGTATTATTAAAGGAGGGTTATGATACAAAAAAGAGGGATTCCCTGGTCTGCCGAAGAGGAAACCAGACCAGAGGTTCCCGAGTAGCATTTTCTGAAATAAACAAGGGGTATGACTAGACTGCCACCATGGGAAACCAACCCAGTCCTACCATATCCAGTTTTTGAAAAAATAAGCATAACAGACATGAAAAAAAAGCAGAAGCTGAGACTAACACAAGACTGACCCAACTGACTTGAAAATAGACTAATGACACTAGTCCAGGATAATGATATGTCTATTTCCTTCATCCGCCTAGGCCGTGTTCTCCTCCTTTTGGGAGACCGTGCGAGTCTTTCTGATATGTGTTGGCGCTCCGTTCCCGTTAGCGGGTGTGATGTCCATGTGATGGGTGTAGCACAGGTAGAGGTGGAATTGAGTAGCCAACCGCTCCATCTTGGATTTTTGGTCCTTCTCAACCTCAGTTAGCAGTTTGGTAATGGTTTCCAGACTGCTGAGGTGACTCAAGATTTCGTTTAGCAGTTTCGTGTGTTCCTTGTTGTTCTCTAGTCTGGCGTCCTCCCTTTCCAAGCTCACTTTTCCAATCATCATCTTTGTTTTCCACGCCATCTCCACCGTTTTGTGGTAGAGGGTTTCCCTGTGCTACGTGGCTCCCGAGTCAGTTACCGAGTTCGCTTCTTGAGTCAGAGCATCCCATGTTTTACCCTTGCGTTTTTATTTGATTTCCTTTTCCCACCAGGTGATGGTCACCTTTCCTTTCAGTGCAACTAGAGTATGAAAGGTTCTCTCCATGTCTTTTGTCTCTTGCTCCATCCTTGAAACCCACCGAGGATTGTTCGGAGTTCCCTTCCCTAGGGGGTTTCTTTTGTTGTGTGTTCGCTTCATTCACACCATCCCATCTGGCTTATGGCAACTCCTTTGATGGATTCTCAACTTGTTCCTGTCTACACAAAGGTTCCTCCTTTCCTTGCCCTTGTGTCTGTGGTAGCCCCTGCAGTTGCACTCTTCTGTTTTCATCTATTTTTGTTCTTTCTTCTCTTATTGAACTTTCCCTGCTACAGGCTTGTCCTTCCAATCATGGTCTACACGTAGAGGTGAACCTTCCCATCCTCTTCCCCCGCCACGGTATGTATGATCATGATGACTCGACCATTATCCCTGTACAGGCCCTTGCCCCTGCTTGCTTGATATCATTTTGTGCAACTCCCCTTACCTGGTATTTGGCGTGGTGGATCGATATTGGCCTGTGTCAATCCCTCTTGCCTTATGTCATTCGCTACCTACTGTTTGTTGTTGATACTTTCCCCGCAAATATTATTGTTGACACGACCTTGTTGTACCCTCACCTATTGTATAATCCGATCCTACATTTTAATTGGTGGTCGAGTGTTGGGAAGTCATATCCTGCCTGGGTCCTTCGTGCCTTCCGCTGGGTCTTTCGCTACCCTCCTCGATGTGACCTTCCTTGCTTAAGTTGATGTCACGATCTTTTGTCGCTAGTTGGATGCAGTCTATTCTGAATTGTCCTTTTGGGATGTTGATCCAGCTAGTGTCTAGTTCCAATCCTTCCTTGCTAAGCCCCTCGTTGGCGATTCTGTCCGCTAAGCCATTCGCTGACCTGCGTACCCAGCACAAATTCACTGTGTTCATCGTTTGCAGAAGGTCCTAGATTTTTTGTAGGGAGTGTGCCAAGTGTCAGTGTCTTTGAACCTTGCCCACTCTGGTTCCATTTTGGAGTCTCTTCACCGTGTTGATGACTAGGGTGGAGTCACCTTCCACGATAGTGTTGTTCATCCTTTCACGACTTAGAATTTCAAGATCGAGCTCCAGGGCTCTAAATTCCGATGCATTGTTGTTTGAGTTTCCCATACTCCCATCGTACATCCGGATTATGTTACCACCACTATCTCTGATCACTCCTCAAATCCTTGTCATTCCTGGGTTTCCTTTTGTCGCCCCGTCAAAATTTAAATTGAGGAACCCTATCGGAGGTGGTGTCCAGTTGCACTCTCCTATTTGGAGTTGCGGTGGCCGCCCTACCTGTGTGTTGCTGCACTCCTCTTTTAGGTGAAAATATTATAGGATGTGGGAGTCCTGGCATGTGAGTTGCACTTTTCCAGTCTGGTAGTTGCGGCTCTATACCGTTTCTCGTATTTGTGAGATTATTGCTTCCTTGAGTTTCCCTTCCGGAAGGCTTTCATTCCTGAAGATGAGTCGGTTCCTTTCTTTCCATATTGCCCATATGATCATCCCTAGCATGAGATTCCAATAGAGGTTCACCATTTCATTTTCATCGAAACTCTCATTCCAATTATTGATGGTTGCGCTGATGTTACCTCGGGTCCTATTAGACTGGTGAAAGATGCTTGTCGCCCAATCCCAAATCTCTGCTGTGTAATTACATTCATCGAGGAGGTGATTCATTGTTTCTTCCTTAGCTTGACAGAGGTGACATTGTGATGGGCCTATGAAACCCCTTTTCCTTAGGTTTTCCCAGGTTAGAATTTGGTTGTGAAGTACTAGCCATTTGAACATTTTGATTTTTGGCCACTGGGGGCTGCCCCAAATCTTTCCCAACTATTGCGTTGAATATTCTTGGTCCTGGTCCGTGATGTAATTCCGAGCTTCTTTTAAGTTGAATTCCCCACCATTTTTCCTGCCCCATCTTAGTTGGTCCTCTTCTTCTGAGACTACAATTTTCCTTTTCCCTAATTCCTCCT
Organism: Picea mariana; assembly: GCA_032191745.1. NCBI lineage: Eukaryota > Viridiplantae > Streptophyta > Pinopsida > Pinales > Pinaceae > Picea > Picea mariana. The sequence goes on along the minus strand of JASDQU010738053.1, from coordinate 185,672 downwards.
CCACCTCTTTCATTATTGTTGTGATCTGATCTCTATTTTGTGGATTGAGTTTGTCCCAGATCCTCCATCTGTCGCGGTCATTTTCTTGTTTCCAGTAGTGATGGATTTTGATTTTGCCTTGTGCGGTCATTTCATGTTGGAGTTCCTCCCTGTCCAGATTTTCCATTTTGGGTTCCTATTGCCATGTGTCCTCCTAGAATCTAGCTGTTTTACCATCCTCACTTCCCAGAAGCTATGTTTTTGGATCCAAGTTTTGTTGCACCAGGCTAGATTCCAGATGGTTGATCCCTCCCTTGTGCCCATAAAACGAATTCGATCCTAGTCATTGATGTCCGGGGCATACTTGGCCTTCCATAGGGTTTCCCACAATGATGATTTTTCTTTGACCCATCTCCACTAGAGTTTCACTCCGTAGGCTTTGTTGGTTACTTATGGGTCTTGTAACCCCATGCCTCCTTTGCATTTTGGTTTGCAGACCTTCTCCTAGGCCACCAGGGCCCATTTTTTCTTACTTTCCTCTCCTCGCCATAAGAAGTCCCTTTGGATGGCTCTTATTTTTTGGAGTATTCCTTTGGGAGTGGGAAACACTGACATCATATAGGTTAGAATTGCTTGCAGAACCGCTTTGGTTAGGATAAGTCTCCCCGCTAGGTTGAGGGATCTGTAAGTACAGTTTTTCACCCTTTCCTGTAGTCTATTGATCACTCCTTCCCATGTTGCCATTTTTCATGCTCTATCCATCAGGGGTATTCCCAAGTATTTCATTGGGAGCGTTTTCCGTTCAAGCTCCAAAATGTTTGCCAGGTTTCTTTGAATTGTTGGGTTGGTATTGAAGAAATAGATCATGGATTTGGAGTGATTGATCTCCGCTCCCGAGGCTTCCCCAAATTATTCTAAGATTCTTTTATAGGATTTTGATTCCTTGATTGTGGGTGTGCCATGGAGTAAGGTGTCATCAACGAACTGTTGGTGCGTGAAGGTAGGGCAGTTTTCGAAAGGTTTGATGCATGTTATTTCTCCTGCTGCAGTTGCGCTTTTTATGCTTCTACTGAGTCCTTCCATCATCAGAATGAACAAGAAATGTGATAGTGGGTCTCCTTGTCTAATGCCTCTTGAAGGACAGAAGGGTTTGGATGGGGCTTCCTTTATTAAAAGCGAGTAACTTGTCGTTGAGACTAAGCTGACAATCCAGTTGATCCAGTGTTGCGCGAAGCCAAAAGCTTCCAGAGTCTTAAGCATATAGTGCCAGCTAATTTTGTCATAAGACTTTGCTAGGTCAAGTTGGATTATCATTCCCCCTCTCCTCTGGATTTTTAGTGTGTGTATCAGCTCATGGGCATGGATGATGTTGTCCAAAATTTGTCACCCTTCTACAAAACCCATCTGTTCCTATGAAATCAATGTGGGTAGGATAGGCTTCAGTCTATTGGCTATGACTTTGGAGATTATCTTGTAAACCACATTGCATAAAGCTATGGGCCTGTAGTGGTCTGGGGTCCTTGCTTCATTTTGTTTGGGGATTAGAGTAATCATTGTGGCATTTAGCACTTTCAGAATGGAGGGCCGAACGTCTGGAGTCTTCCACCACCCCATAAACATCATGTTTGACAAATTCCCAGTAGGATTTAAAGAATTCCACTGTGAAACCATCTGGACCTGGGGCCTTTCTGTTGGGCATCTCTTGGACCACTTGGTCAATTTCCTCCTTAGCGATGGGTTTGTTTAGGTTGATGTTTTGTTCCTCGGTAACTAGCCTGGGGATGTGCTGATTTATCCTTTGTATGGCCTCTGTTCGATCTTGGTTGGGTTCCTAGGCTATCCCATGGAAGTGATTTACCAGTATATTTTCAATATCCTTGTGGGAGACTCTCTCGATCCCATCCCGATCCCGAATTTTCAAGATTTTGTTGTGGGTTCTTCTAGCAATGGTTGTTATATGAAAAAACTTGGTATTTCGCTCTCCTTCCTTTAGCCACCTGATTCTGGACTTTTGGCACCATAGAGTCTCTTCCTGTTGGCATCTTGCTTCCCATTCCTGGGTCATTTGGATCTCTTCCTTTTTCTGATCCTCTGTATAGCCCTCGTATATGCATATTTCCTGGAGTTTCCTCATTTTGTCTTCAATATTTTTTTTTTCTTGGTTTATGATTCCAAATACTTCCTTGTTCCACTCCTTGAGTTTATGTTTGATGTACTTGAGTTTCTTATAAAGTTTGAACATCCTTGTCCTTTTATCCGGTTGTTGCTCCCACTACCATTGGCTAATGTTCTCCTTGAAGGTGGGATGTTCGATCCAAAATTTCTTGAATCTAAAAGGTCTATTCTTCGGTGTGGTTTGGAAGTTTGCTTCCAATTGGACTGAACAGTCATCTAAACCCCGCCAGGGAAGGATGTTGCAGTCTAAATTTAAACCCTGTAGAATGATGGACTCCAACACCAAGAATCTATCTAGCCTTGTCACTATCTGATGTTTATTTGTCCGTTTGTTGTTCCATGTGAACTGGCCATTACTTGTTTTGATGTCCACCATATCCACCGTGTCAATGAAAGCTGAAAAGTCTTCTGCATCTCTATCCAATCTCCCGGTGCCTCCTTTTTTTTCCGAAGGTGTCATGATGATGTTGAAGTCCCCTGCCAAGATCTAATGGAGGTTGTTGGAACAGGCTTTTAGGTTTTCTAGGTCTAGGAGCATTCTTCTCTTTTCTTCCAACATTTGGGGACCATACACATTAGTGCATAGAACCACCTCTTTGTTACCTATGATTTTCATGTTAACCAAAAGTGTGTGTCTAGTGGCTTCGGATGCTAGTAGAATCTATTGTCCTTCAACAACCAACATCTTGTACTTGCTCCATTGTTTTTTGCTGATTGTTTCCATTCTGTCTACTGTGCATTTTGTCTCTTGGATGAAAGAAAGGTTCGGTTGTTCCTTCCTCAGTATGTTTTTGATGATTATTTGCTTTCATGGGCTATTTAGGCCTCTAATATTCCATGTTATAATCTTCATTTAAATATGTGGGGGGGAGTTTGGAAAGAGCTTTTTGATCTTACCTGAGTTTATCAACAGAGCTCCTAGTTCCTGTAGGGCTACGTTGTTTGATTTCCTATATTTCTTCCTTTTCGTCTGCTTGGGTGAGAGCTGTGGTTGTCCCTCACCTAATTTGATTCCTAGGTGTCCTATCTCCCAGTGCATGTGCTTGAGCCATCTGGATTTTTCTTCCTCCCTTAGGAGGAATAGGTATTGGATACGATCTAGTTTCTCCGCTGGTACATTGTATACACCCTGCCTTTTCCATTGGTCTAGTATGTTCGGGAGATCTATTCCTTCCCTTTCCACAATATATCTGAGATCAGGATCTTCCGTACCTACCTCGCTTGGTGTCATTTCCGTGTCTCCGTCTGCCTCCTACATGGGGGTGTTGGCATCTCTAGTTTCTCCATCCATAGGAGTTGTGCTACCCCCCTGTTCCATATTATTGCTTGGACTATTTGTGTTCTCATTTGTTGCTTGTTCCTTAGCTTCTTTAGCTTTTTCCTTTTCCTTTCCTTCTTCTTCCCCTTTTTTGGTTTTGTCCCTCCCTTCCATTCTTGTCTTGGCTTCCATATTGCTTCTTGTTGGGGCTTTACTTGGTTTCTTGTTTGCTCTATTTCTGTGGTTTGGCTTGATAAACCCATCCTCATCCTGCTATATTTTGGTGTTTTCCGCTTCTTTTTTTTTATTAAGAGGACATTCTCTGATTAGGTGTCCATGTTCATGGAATATTATGCATATGAATGGGATCTGCTCGTAGTCGATGCTTTGTATCCATTCCTCATCCCTGAATTCCAGGCTTATGGGTTCTGGGAGTGCCCCCAAAACATCCATCTCTATGCAGATCCTTGCATAGGAGGTATATCTCCCTTTTAGGGTTGCTTCCGATGTCTTCACATATTTTCCAAGTTTGTTCACGATTGCTTGTGGAGGGTATCCAATAGTCTAGCGATAGAGAGTAAAGCCTCAACTAGACAGGCACATTCTTGAAGGTTTCTTTCTCTAGGAGAAGTTTTCCTTCCATGGCCGCATGTACAGTCCTACTGAGGCGTGGAAGTATGCCCCCCCCTCAAAGACTTTATCTCTATCCTCCAAGTTCATGAATACTGCTGTAAAAAATCCTTTCGAAACCAAGTGGAGTTCCACTTCCCCGCTTGGCTTCCATTGATATTTTATCCAATTGCGCAACGTTCTTTCTTTGGGCCACAAACCCATGAACTTGCAAGTTAGTGCATGCGTCTTCATCTGGTCATGGAGGAGTTGTGTTTGTGGATCTTCTAGTATCACCTTGGGCATGCTTTATAGATGTGACATATAGGTTGAGACATCATAATACATGATGAAATTCAGTAAATATGGAAGAAACAAATGACTCTTCATCAAATTAGTATTTAGCAACATAAGGTAACAACAAGGGATTCCATAGCAATTGTTAAGCCATAGATATTGAGTTATTACATTTCTATTGTTATATTAGTGTTTTTCTTATTGGTCAATTAGGCCTTTTAATGGTTGGATAGAACCTTTAATTGTGATTGTATCCTTTGTCTCCTATATATACGAAGGAGGCATAGTTTTAGAGATGGTCTCATCTTATATATTTGTTATAATGTAAAACGAGGTTGTCCCATTGAAAATGATTCTCATTCATTCTTATCTCTCATTATGAAGGTGTGGAGTTACTTCTCTTTCTATTTTTATGCTATTTTCAGTGTACAATGGATAACATTTAGCATCTCAGAGCATACAATCATTAGGTTTGGCTCCTTCAAATGAGTCATCTTGGAATTTTTACTGTAATTTTTTGGGGAAGTTTCAGATAGTGAAATTTTTGGGATCTTAAGAAGAAATATCAAAAGACCCATGGTGAAAATTTTAGATTCTAGTTCACTAAACTTTTCAAGTTACATGTTGTGGAAGTTAGGGCTTTTGACTAGTCCTAAAACTAGTCTCAAACAAGTTTTCTCGGTAAAATAGCCATATATTATTTTAGAAATATCTAAATTGAGAGAAAATGGTTGTATTGGATATAGTTTGGACAATATTATTTTAGGTCAAAATTTCAAAAGTACATTTGAAAAATTATACATGTTACAGTCTGTACAAGTTTTCTCTCTTGAAAGGGAGAAAATCAACAAGTTTTGGGAATGTTACCATAATGTTTTCTTAGCGCATAAAAATTTAGTCAAACTTGTGGAATTGTAGAGAAGACATATTAGGCTACCATATATCAAAATTTCATACTCAAAGGTGCAAAAATTTTAGAGTTATATCAGGTGAAACTTTGGCCTGCAAAATAGTCCCCAAATTAGGGTTTTAAAAATGTATGTTAAATTGAAACTTGCATAATTTTTATTGGAAAATCTATTTGAGGTGATTGAAAGATGTGGTAAAGAAAAATTAGAGGACAACTCTAAATAAATGTTATTTTTGTCTCACATGGAAACAACGGTTGAAAAATTTTCTACACCTGCTAAACCTCCAAAGAACTCATCCACGACTCCTAAAGAATGTGAATAATTAGAGAAATAGGTATCCCAATTAAGGAACCAATTTAATAACATGGGTGATAATGGAGTGTTATTTATTAGAAAAATATAATATTCAGTGCATAAACAATAAAATATAGCAAGATTTAAAATAGAAATGGTAGATTATAACAATAACATGAAATTGTAGAAGAACCAGAATACCACAAATGGAAGTACCTTTACTAATGAAAGAAATGTTCACTTGCTTCTTCAAGGGTGAAACCTCCATATGAGTAGAGCTCCAATTACAATACACTTCATAGGATATCCCATTGCCTCTTTCTACTTCATTGTATAGTTTCTATCTAAACTTCTAGAAACTTTCTAGTGGGTAGAACCTTATAGTAAGCCTTCTTACAATTATTGTTTTCATGCTATATCTACTACATGGGCCTTATTTAATAGATATGGCCTCAATACATAGAAACCTATCTATCTACTTAAGGGGTTAGGGTAGGACCCTAACATCCCCTCCCCCTTATACAACATTATCCTTAAGGCTAGAGATGAGGGAATTTCTAAATGATATTTGTTGGTTCCCATGTGGCATCCTTGGGTCGTGTATACTTCCATTATATCAATACTTCTTGTAAGATATGCCACTCTCTATTTTTAAGGATGGACTCTGGATACAAACAAATGGAACCATCTTCATCCATTTATATAAGGAAAGTTTGAATATGAGAATTATAACTGACCACTTTGTTTAAGTAGGAGACAAGAAAGATTTGATGTATTTTAGAGTGGCTAGGAAGCTCCAATTTGTAAGTCACTAGCCCAATATATTTGAGGACCTTATAGGGGCCATAAAACTTGATAGAAAGCTTCTCTTGGTGGTTGTCATTAAGTGTGGTATGATTATAAGGCTCTAGATGGAGGAACACATGCTCTAATTCATCAAAATGGAGTTAAAAATGATGTTGACCATATTGTTGCTTCATCTAGTTTTGATCTATTAATATGTTATCCTTAAGAGTGAAGAGAATATCAACTCGAGATGTGAGGGTTTTCCCAACCTCCTACACCTTAGAGATGCATGGTAAATATGATAATATTGATGGGGGACTTTGGCCATAGATAGCCTCAAAGGGATTCATTTGAGTGGCACCATGATAAGTTGTATTATACCACCATTCGACTAGAGGTGGCCATTGGACCCATTGGAATCATCTCTCTAAAGTAAATCTCCTCAAATATGCTTCCAAGAACTTATTGAAAGCTTTAGTTTGACCATTAGTTTAGGGCCGATATGCAATGATGAGATTCGATTGAGTGCAATGGAGTCGAAACAACTCTTTCCATAAATCATTGGTGAAGGTGGGATCATGATCCATCATAATCAAGTGTGGAATACCATGGAGTTTAAATATATTATCCATGAATACATGAGTGACCATAGAGGCCTTGAAGGGGTATTAGAGAGTATTATATTAATAAGATAAGAGGCTCAATAATGACACCAATGGATTCTTGTTGTGTCCAAGATATTAGGTTGTGTTTGTTATCTAATTGAAATATGTGAATAATAGTTTGTTAGATATGGCCATATATTGAAGCTAATGCAATGCAATCTGAGAGTTGGTTAATACAATTTTTGTGTTGTTTAATCTCATATGGTATTAGAGAAAGGCTTTGGTTGAGGATGCTACCATTCAAGTGAAGGAGGCACTACTTGGTGTGCTCATGCTGGATTGTGGATCCTTCCTTAAATGAGTCCTTCCTAACAACAACTCCATGGAGAAAATAACTAGCCCAATATTAGATGAGATAAGCACACCGACTCTACATGATTTGACTAGAGAAATTGGATTTCATAGTGAAGATTACAAGTTTTCAACAATGCAAAGATTATGGATATTGATACATTCAAGTCTGGTCAAGTGGTAAGTTTGAGGAGGAGAAATGCTTCTTTGATATCTGATTTAGGATCTACATAGACAAGCATTTATTCTACTATATTTTCTAGTTGTTGCCTATTTTCAAACTCTACTCTTCAATCAATCTCCCCTTCATAGAATGATGGAGGTTATACTTATATGTCTACACATAATGTTTCACCTACAATAACCTATTCGTCTCTGTAAACATGATTATATATTACCCCTTTAGAGTTTTACAATTGGATTATTCTCTTTCAATTGGATGGTATTTACTATCTTCATTGTTACTCCATTTGAGTGAAATTCAAATCTGAATCTATAGCTACTCAGTAAGCCAATTTTTTTCATCCATGAGTAGAACTTGTGGCTGCGAATCCCATTTGTATATGTTTGTGTTTGAGGATTTGCATTAACATAGATATATACTTGAAGAAAACCCTACAATTAGAAGGACTAGTTGATGGTTGAGAAGTCTTTTGGTTGGAAAGAAAGAGCCCAAACAAGTCCATACCTGAAAGTTGTGAAATAAACTCATCGAGGGTCCACCTCCATGTTCTTGACTATGTAATTTCTTGGTGAAATAAATAAAGATCCATTTCTTTCTATGAATCTCTTCTAGTTGGCCATGAAGGAAAACCAAATCGTGGAGGTTCGGTAAGCATTTTTAAGATGTAGTCTTCATATTTAAACATTTATGTGATATCATTAATTTGGTTACGTGTTTAAAAACGGTCATTTTTCATCATTTAAAATTTTCAGAGTTAGAAAAATTAGTCGGAAAGAATTATATTTTATGGAGTCATAAGATATTGACCATTAGCAAGTTCGAAGATTTAGATCAAATCATCATAGATAAAGAATAGAGGCCAACAAATGATCACAAAGACTATGATTAAATACATAAAGACTCCTTTATTTCTTCTCAAATTATCAATCACAAACACATCAGTTCTAGAAGTAAGAAATGCAACTATAACATTTGTATTGTGGACAAATATTAAAAACAAGTATTAAGCATCAAAGGTCAGGAGAGCATCACATTTAAAAAATATTTTGTTTTCCACTAAGTTGCAATAAGGAGGATTAGTCTCTGAATACATGTTGCAGCTGAAATATCTTAGTGATCAATTTTCTTCTATTGAGAAGCTAGTAGATGATAAAATATGGTTTCTTTGGTGTTGTGAAGCTTGTCTCCCTCCTTTGATTCATTTGTTGAGTCGTTGCATCTAATTGGGGAGACTCAATCACTTAAGTTTGAGAAGTTATCAACACTTATTCTACATAAGGAAAGGAGGCTATATTAGACTGAAGCATCAAATTCATTCAATACAAGGAGTGCGTTTAGTGCATAGTTCAAAGGAAAAGGAAAACAAAACAATGTTAATAATGCATCCAATAGATCTAAATTCAAATGATATTATTGTACTAAGTTTGAACACTTCAAGAGAGATTGTTAGAAAAGACATTATGACCATGACCTGGAAAACAATCAAAAGAAATCAATATATACAAATGTTGTTGAAGGAGATGAAGAAGAATCAATAGGTGATTTTGCATTTGTGGAATCACAAAATCAATTAGCCAAGTCTACAACCTGGTATTTCAAGTCAAGTGAATCTCACCACTAGACATGTCATAAAGACTAGTATGTAAATTTCATTGAAGATAAGAGCCATAATGAATATGCTTCTTTGGGTGATGATTGGACTTACTATATTAGAGGATGTGGGGATGTTCATGTTATATTGAACAACACTTTAAGTTATACTTTCAAGAATGTTTGATATGTTCTTGACATAAACATAAATCTTATGTCTACTAGTGAGATAACTAAGAATCCCAGTCTTTGTGTAAACTTTCAAGGAAACAATTGTATGGTTTATATTCTTCGTGATAACTTTAAGTTATACTTTCAAGAATGTTTGATATGTTCCTGAAATGAACAAAAATATTATGTCTATTAGTGACATAACTAAGAACCCTATTTTTTGTGTAAAGTTTCAAGGAAACAAATGTATGGTTTCTACTCTTCATGATAACAAGGTGATTTTTGTTGGTATTGGTGAGAAAGGGTTGTATAAACTTGTTGATATAAAGACAAAAAATGCACATGCACTAGTTGCGGTAGAGAATACCAGTATATTTTGGCATGGAAGGTATGGACATCTAATTTATTATTGTTTATTTGTACTTAGTAAGACTAATATGGTGGATGGTCTTCCATCCATTCATGAATGCTAGAATGTATGTACAAGTTATTATATGGGAAAAAAACATCAACATTCATTTGATATTGATAAATCATGGTGAGCCAAAAGATTTTTGGACCTAATACATACTGATTTGCATGGTCCAATGATGGCACCTACAATGACTAGAGCTAAGTATTTATTGCTACTAGTTGATGACTTCTCAACGAAAATGTGGGTTTACTTTATGAATAAGAAGTTATATTGTTTTTTAAAGTTTGTAGCATGATAATCTTTGGTAGAGAAACAAACAAGTAAATAGGTCAAATCTTTAAGATTTGATAAGGGAGGTGAGTTTGTTTCAACTCAGTTCAAGGAATTTTGCAAAAGGGAAAGCATACACATGTAGTATACCACTCCATAGACTCCAAAACCAAATGGAGATGTGGAAAGGAGGAATAGGATAATTATGGATATGGAAAGGTGCATGGTGCACAACCAAAATGAACCATATCAGTACTGGGCAAAAGCAGTAAATATTGTGATCTACATTATTAACACAAGACCTTGTAAATATTTATAAAATGTAATATCAATCCCAAGGAATCATGGTCAGGCATAAAACATTATGTAAGTGATTTTTGTTTTTTTGGTTGTACTTATTTTGTACATATTTCTAAGGAAAGAGAAGTAACTTAGATGAAAAAAGAAAGGTATATATGTTTGTTGTCTATAGTGAGGAGTCTAAAGCATATTGACTACTAGTTATCTCTAAAAACAAAATTATTATTAATGGAGATGTTGTTGTACATGAGAAAATACCATTCTTCTATGATATGGTAAAACTATGGATAGTAGTATATGGGAAATAATCATTGATTCAAGAACCAATTCCAGTGCTAAAATAAAATAGGGATTAGAGCTAAAAGCATAGAAGGAGTCAAATTCTAGGGGGGGATCTAGTGAAGAAGAGAGGGATTTTCATTCTTCACAGAAAAATCAAGAAGGCCAGCATAAAAGAATGGAGTGGTACTATAACATGAAGTATGATGTTTGGAAAGATGAATTGCCCAAGGAAATAGAAGGTTTATCTATGTGATTGGGAAACATATTGTGTAAAGTAGTGAGCAAGTAAAATTTTCTCCTACTTATATTGTTTTACAAGTATTCGAGCCTATCACATTTGAAGAAGCCAAAGGAAAACCTTAATGGGAAGCTACCATGAAGGTGGTATATGATGCATTGATGAAAAACATGACTTGGTTGTTGTCATCAATGCCTTTAGGAAAGAAATCCATTGGTTGTAAATGGGTTTTTAAAGTCAAATATAAATCATATGGTTCTTTGGACAAATACAAAGCTTGTCTTGTTACCAAAGGGTATGCATAGGAGGAAGACATAGACTAGGAAGAAAATTCCCCCCCAACTATAAAGATGGTAACCTTTCTACTGGTAATCCCCATTGCTACTCATTTTGAATGGAAGGTATATCTGATGGATGTTAAAAGTACATTCTTGAATGGAGACTTGGATGAGGAGGTTTACATGGTGCGACCACAAGGGTTTCAAGTTCTTGAAAAGAAACATCTAGTTTATCGATTGGTAAATTCCTTGTATGGGATCAAACAGGCTCCAAGATCTTGGTATTTCAAACTTGATCAATATCTTATAGATTTTGGATTCAGAAAAAAGATATAAAATCACTCTCTATTTCAAAAATAGTGGGGATGACATATTGATCCTAATTGTCCATGTCAATGATATTTCCATCACCAGAAGTAGTGTCGACATGATTCAATAGGTTAAATATTATATTTGTTCTATTTTTGAAATGACTAATGTAGTCATGCTTCATTATTGTTCAGGTGTAGAGTTTTGGCAATCTAATCATACTATCTTTGTATCACAAGTCAAGTATGTTATATCTCTCTTCAAAAATTTCAAAACAATTGAATGTAATCCTACATCTACACCTATGGAAGTTGGGATAAAACCATCATCTTACACCGACTCATCAACAATCAATGAGGAATTGTATTAGAAATTGGTAGGTAGTTTAATTTATCTTACTTGTACTTGACTGGATCTATGTTTTGCAATAAGTTATATTTCTTGATTCATGTCTAAGCCTTAAGAGGTACATTGGCAAGTTGCAAAACAAGTTATTTGATATGTCAAAGGGACCCTTGAATTTGGAATTCTATATCAAATATTTATCGACTTCATGCTAACAAGATATATTGATTCCAATTAGGTCGAATCAATGGATATGAGAAAGTCAACACTAGGTTATGTGTTCACTCTTGGTTTAGGGGTAATTTCATGGAAGACTAAGCTACAACTTATAGTTTCCTTATCTTCCATTGAAGAATAATACAAGGCAATCATTAGTATAGGTTGTGAGGCAATGTTGTTATGAAGGGTATTGATTGATCTTCAACTTTACCAAATAAAATTGACCTCGCTTTTTTGTGACAATCATAGTGTTGTCAAGATGATGAATAACCTAGTGTATCATGTAATAACTAATCATATTGAAGTTCATCACCATTACCTTAGATAGTTGGTTGATAATGAAGACATTTGTCTTTATTATTGTCCTAAGACAAAGAAAACCACTGGCATAAAGACAAAACCACTTGGTAATGATAAGTATGTCAAGTTTAGAGATAAACTTGGAATTGTATCTGGTTTAGTCATTAAGGGAGGTATCAGGTTAATAATATAAAAGGATCAATAATGACACCAATGGATTCTCGCTGTGTCCAAGATATTAGGTTGTAGTTGTTTATATCTACTTGAAATCGAAGAAATTGTAGTTTTTAGAGGTTTCATTAGGTTATATATCGAAGCCAATTCAATGTAATCTGAGAGCAAGTTAATATAATTTCTATGTTTTTAAATCTCATAGAGTGTACAAAAATGAGAATATTTGGAAAGGCAATCAACCACAACCATGATTACATATTTTGGTAAGCCCACAGTGAAGTCCATAAAAATGCCAATCCATATAGATGATGGAATGGATAAAGGTTGGAGTTACCGAGTGGTTTCACTATCTCTCCCTTGTGTCATTGGTAAATGTCACACTCTGCCACAAAGGTGTGGATGTCCTTCTTCATGCATTCCCAGAAAAATGAACATTTGATCCTTTCATGTGTTTTATGAAACCTAGAATGACATACCGTGGGAGAGGAATGTAGTTTAAATAACACCCATGATTTAAATGTCTATTGCTTGGTCAAATAAATACATCCTTATTGTGAAACTCTTCATTTTCCCAAGTGTAGTCCTTATATGCATGGGGTTCCATTTGAATTTTTTGGATTGAGCTAGTGGTATTGGGATCTATTAGCCATTATTTGCACACATCATTCAACTTATCTACTAATGTTAAATAAAGTGAAAAGAGGAACCCTTCCTCTTCATACTTTTGAGAGAGAGCACCTGCTACCATGTTCTCATTGCCCTTCTTATAAATTATCTCATAGTCATACCCCAACATTTTGGTGCCCAATTTTTGATGCTCGAGGGAAGAAATAGTTTTCTCTATGAAGTATTTCGGGTTGTGATGATCAATTGTAATTTGAAAACATTTCTCAAGTAGGTATGGATGTTATATATCCATAGCATGCTAGATAGCCATCATATCCTTTTCATAAGTGGATTTCCCTAAGTGCCTCTCACAGAGTTGTTTGCTAGTAAAAGCCAACTATCATCCCTATTGCATGAGTATTGCTTCAATTCCTTTACTTGAGGCATCACATTCCGAGACAAAGGTTTTGGTGAAGTCAGGTAGAGTGAGTACCAAGGTTGTACACATAGCAATMTTCAAGTCCTGGAAGGCCCATTCGACAAAGTAATTCCAAATGAAAGCATTTCTCTCGAGAAAGGTTTTGAGGGGAGTTGCAATCTTACCATAACTCCTTATGAWTTTTTTGTAATAACCAACGAGACCAAGAAATCCTCTTAAAATTTTAAGAGTTTTTTGGCGGGGCCAATCTTTCATCACTTCAATTTTCTTTGGATCCACATGCACACCATCATRACTAACAATATGGCMCAAATATTCCACTCCAGATACACCAAACGCACATTTGGCACTTCAGAAATATTTAATGATCAACAATTAGTTGTAAGACCTAATCCACGTGGGTGACATGGGACTACCAATTTTTAACATAAATCAAGGTGTCACCAAAAAATACAAGGACAAAATGATGTAGAAAGGGTTTAAATATTTTGTTCATGAGGCTCTGGAAGGTGGAAGGTGCATTATAAAGGTCAAAGGGCATCATCAAGAACTCATAATTTCCTTCATGAGTGTGTAAAGTAGTCTTAGGGATATCCACTTCTTTCATGCAAATTTGGTGATAGCTCGAGTGGAGATTGAGTTTCATGAAGAATTGATTAGCCTTGAGTTCATCCAAAAGGTCATCAATTGTTGGAATGGGAAATTTATTCTTGACTATGAAATTGTTTAGAGATTGGAACTCAAGACACATGTGTCAAGTTCCTTCTTTCTTTAGGACCATGATGACCAATGATGAATAAGGGTTAGTACTAGGGGAAATGACACCAATAGTGAGCAACCCTTGGACTATCTTTTCTATTTCATTTTTTTGCGCAAATGGATGGTGATACAAGCAAACATTGGGTGGGAGGATACTAGGTATGAGAAGAATAGAATGATCATGCTCACCTTTGAATGGTGGTATTCATTGGGGAGTTTCAAAGATGGATTGGTGTTTGTCCAAAATCCTAACTACATGTCAGGATGAATGGGTTGAGAAGGTGTCTCAAATACTTGAATGGCATAGAACTGATCCACACTGCCTGAATTCCCCTTTCTAAGAAGCATTTCCATATGGTGAGAGCTGATGATCTTGAGAGAGCAACTTTAATTTCTTTAAAATTGTAGACATGCCCCTCCTATTAGAAACTCATGTATAGCCCACAAAAATACATGGTGATGGGGCCTAATGTCTATAACCATTCAACACCCAAGACAATGTCAAAACCACCCATTTTAATAGAAAACATGTGGGTTTTCAGGGAATAATCACTCATTTGAAGCCTCACATTTTCACAACAACCACCACATTTCATAAAACTTCCTTTCGTAATCATGATATGGAAGTTGTTCATAGCATGGATGTAGTAGTGGGTTTCTTAGGCTACATAGTGATGAATGAAATTATTGGTGGTATCACTATCAATTAACTTTGTGATGTATGATGTAGCTAATCAATTGGAGGGTTTGGAGAATAAAAATACTAGTCAAGGAATTAGGTAGGTCAGTGGTTCAACATCATGTGGATTAGTCAAGAGAATGTGTGATGGGTGAAGAGCCTCCAGAGGTATAGCTTCATCTTCAACAATGTGAATGTCCTTTGAAATGACCATAAAGAGTTTTTTCTCCTTATATTTATGCCTAGGGAAATATTTCCCATCACAG
>JASDQU010738053.1:107773-170450 GCA_032191745.1 Picea mariana | reverse complement strand
GATGGGGAATAAATGTGATCTTTTTAGTTTTATCTTTCACCACCTTTTGGGTTTCATAAGCTCTTTAAGAGGCTTCTAACCAATTAGTAGGATGATCCATTAAGACTTGTGCATGTATCTCTTCTCTTAGACCATTGATAAATCATTCTGTGAAAAAGATATTGGACATGCCTTCGATGCAGATGGTTAGTTTCTCAAAAGTGGATATGAAATATTCAATTGTGCCATGTTTTTTAAGCTTGGTCAATCATCTCAAATAATGAGTGTATGTTTCAAAGCATGCATAGAGGTCTAAGAAAATTGTGTCCAAGCAATATAACCCCCGTTGGATTTCATTTCCAATGTTTAGGATCCAAATATAGGACAACCACATGAATTCTATTTAATTCAGATGTGATGCCATGCATGGAGATGTAATGTTCCATCTGAGTGATCCATCCCATGGGGTTGGATCCATGAAATTTGTTGAGATCAATTTGAGGAGGTTTGTGCCAAATGTGAGTCATTTGATCATGAACAAGTGGGGTGGAGTGATGGCCATTTGGAGTGGTTGATTCATCCCCTTCCTTTTGGGAAGGTTAGTCCAACCATTAATAACCCAAGGATTGTAAAGCAAGGATCTGATTTTTCATTGCCATGAGTTTGGACATTTAGTCAGGTAGTGACTCTAGATAGGCTAGATCAACATGGATGAAATCAAGATTTTGTTGAGAATAAGATTGGTTATGGTCTATTTTTTGTAGCAAATCATCACAAAGAGTTTGAAGGGAGGAGCTTTGATGGGTAGATCGATGCCTCGAGTGGTATCCATAGAGATGTGGAACCATAAGAAAAATGTTACTAGAGAGTGGTAGAAATGTGATTAGCATTGTGTCCTAGGTATTTTGAGATAGATACTTGATAGTGGTGCAGGAAAGTCCACCAAAATAATTACTAGAGAGTGGTACCACAATGATCAACTCAACACAAGGATTTTGTTGAGACGGGTTGTAAATAAGGGTGTGGACAAGACCCAAAATTATAATATACTTGAGGGTACATGGAAGTGAAATTCAATATACAAGTATTTTCTAAACTAGTGGTACTACTCAAAGGGGTACCAATAGGGGTTACAAGGGTGTCCAACCAAGTGAAACTTCTTGTATTTCTTGCATATATTCTTCACCTACCACATATTTACCCGTTGAATGACAAATCACAATGTTATTTATAAAAACCAGAATACATCTCTAGCTTAAAAAATATCTAAAAAACTTATCTCGGGAAAGTGCCTTGATGTCATTTGTTGTGTTCTTTATTAGCAAAATAGAAGATTCAGAGCATAAATAGCAGAAATAATAGAATATATCAAGATTTAGAGAAAAAATGGCATATATTAACAACAATAAGAAATTTTAGAAGTACTAGAATACCAAAAATAGTAATAAATTTATTGATGAAAGTAATGTTCACACCCATGTTCAAGGGAGCAACCTCTAGTGAAGGAACTTTCTAGTAGATAAAACTTCTAGTAAGTATTCTTACAAGTATTGTTTTCACACTATACCTACTACATGGGCCTTATTTAATAGAGATCACCTCGATACATAACAACCTATCAATCTATTTGAGGGGTTAAGGTCGGACCCTTATATATAATGTGTTGAAAAAGGTTGATTTATCACATTCACTAGAAATCCTTAAAGGGAAATTGAAGATAAAATGGAAAAGTGGATGGATCAAAAAAATGGGAAAGTGAATGGGTCAAAAGATGGAATTTGAAGATAAAATGGAAAAGTTGATGGATCAAAAGATGGAATGATTCAACATTCCATGGAATCCATCCTCTTACATACCTTGGATGAGAGGTTTTCTAAAAGTGATATTGTGACCCAAAAAAGTCATGAAAATAAGGAGAACAAAAATGTTTAACCCTAGTCACATATGGGGAGTATTTTAACACAATTGAAGAACACAAAGTTTGAGCCCCAAATTCATGATCATTCATCACTCCAAACTCCAAATCATTGGGGGTTAAACTAAGGGCCAAGGAACTACTTAATTCCCAATATCGATATGAGGAAGTTTGATGGTAAAGAAACTATAACATGGGTATTCCAGATGAAACAATTCTTTGATCTACACCAAGTTCCAACTTTAAAAAAGGTAACTCTTGCATCCTTGTATTTAGAACCCGATAAATTTTTCTAGTACCAATGGCTTTGTGATAAAAAAAAGGATAATATTGTCTCTTGGTCCATTTTTACAGATGAATTAATAGAAATTTATGGGGATATTAGGAGAAACACATTCTTTAGTGCATTGATGAATCTTCAACAAAGAGATCTAACTATAAATCACATTCAACAATTTCAAAACCTGAGTCTTAGAGTAAATAACATTCTAGAGGATAGTTTGTTAGAACTATTTATGGGCACTTTAAAGGAGAGCATTCAACATGAGGTGCATCTCTTGGAACCTAAATATCTGGAGCATGTTCTAGTGTGGAAAGGAAAGTTGAAAGTAATAATATGGCTACTAAAGGGTGGCCACTAACAAATATATAGAGCACCATGTTCCCTCTCCTAACTTCACTCAACCCACAAGGTTTACACCTTGGTAAATGGATGAAATAATATTTTTAAGGGACTATGTTTCAATTGTGACAACAAGTAAAATAAGGGGCATAAGTGCGTCAAGAGGAAATGATTCTACATAGAATGTGAAGAGGAAGAAGATCAAGAACTAGAAGAGTTGTTCTATCAAGAACTAGAACTAGAAGAGACGACTCCAATCATATCTTGTCTTGCATTGGCTGGTATTAGCACCCCTTAAACTCTCAATATAGAAATATCTATCAAAAAGAAAAAGGTAATAGTGTTGATTGATTCAAGTAGTAACCATAACTTCATTGTTTGCAAATTAACCAAACTTCTCAATTGCTTTATATATCCATCTCCAAAGTTTCAAGTAATGATTCCATATGTAGGTACCACAAATTGTTCATGGAAGTGCCATAATATTAAGCTCACTATGGGGGAGTATGTATTGGATAGTCCAATGATTGTAATCCAAATGGGTGGTGTTGATGTTGTATGAGGGATCCAATGGTTACAATAATTGGGAATAGTGAGTGTTAATTTTCAAGAAATTTTCATGAGATTTTCCTCGGAAGGCAATGAAATTGAACCAAATCAATTCATAACAATTCCATCTATAGGTCCTTCTCATGCGTGATCTTGATTAATTCAAAATTAATAACTACCTTGACTCATTCAAGGTTAAACTACACGTTATTCAATATCCTAGTGGGTAGATGTTATATTGCTTTGTCAAGAAAAACTAAATGGGAGAAAATACTAACATGTGTTTCCCCATAAGCGCCTACTACTTCTTGGGTAGGATATTTACATGTAGCCCCAAATATAACATGACATATTTCAGTTCACATCCTCCTATATGAGAATAAAGTAAAAACTCTTAGCCTATTATCACTCTCTTTTTCTTTGTTACTTTGTTGGTATTCCTTTCTAGTAGGGGAGCATTAATCATAGTTGCATCCTTCTTGCCTTGTAGCATCTTCTTGAAGATAGTGCACAACCTTATGGATAAAATTTTGTTGTCCAATACCTTAGCAAAAGTCCTTAGTAGGTCATGAATCAACTCCATTGACCATTTCCTTATACCTAGAGTAGGTTTAGGTTCTCAAATTATTATTTCTACCCTTTGTCTTGTGATATACATATGAGATACAATAGTGTCACCATGGTGTGCAACAATAATTTCACTATGCATGATCTCCAAACAGTTTCATGAATATGGTTTTTTCCTGGATGTAGGGTCCTACCCTAACCCCCTTACTAAGATACTTTATTAATGTATGGGGCCACCTTCCTTGAATAAGGCCCATTAATTAGTTAGTTAATAGTCACTCATTGTAATAAAGTATCATGTTTATTAATAAGGCCCAAATTAGTTGATCGACCCTAATTATAAGGGGGCCATAGGTAGTTAATATTCTCTATGGATAGCTATATATTGATTAGAAGGTTATTGTATTGTTTTTTCAAGATTTGTTACTGTATTTGGAGCATTGCTTTTAGAGGTTTCCCCCTTAAAGAGGAAAGTGAACATAGCTCTCTATTTGTATCTCTCTTTTATCTTGTGGTCTTGGGATTTTCACTACATTTTATGTGATTTATCTAAATTGTTGGGGTTAATTACAGTACAAGCGATATTGGATCTGTTTCTTGGGCATGAAGTGAGAGAATATTTTGTGCACAAAGTGGGAGAATTTTTTTCTTTTTGCAGATTTTTTATAGGAAAAAAAGGACGACAATATTCAGGTATATTTATGAAACTTTATGTGCAAATTTTGAAGAAACCAACCATAGATATGAATTCCTCTTGAAAATTACTCAATTTAAAAGAAACAAATCATCCAAAATGGAGTCTAGGAAGTGGAGATATTGTCGATTCAAAAATTGCAAATTTTCAGGGTTTTTTTCAGTGACGACCATGAATTTCGTAGATTGGATATCTTTTGAGAGAGTGCATGGATTTCAGTCAAACTAGTGCCATTAGATTTATAAAAGCAATGGAATTTCACAATTGAGGTCATAATTTCCAATTAGATAAGTATAATTGAAGTTGTGTTCATTTTACATTTTTGGCCTCAATCCCTACCTTGCACAAGTTATTTTCTAGTGATTTTAAGATATTTTTATGGGGTTAACAAACTCATAAATTTTTAATTTTTTTTAGAGATGTGTTCCAATGTCTTTAAATAACACAATGATCTGTTGTTCAATGGGTAATATTGCGGTAGGGGAAGAATACATGCAAGAAATATAAGTGGAATCACATTGTTGGAAACCATTGTAACCCTTGTTGATACCTCTTTAAGTAGTACCATGTCAAACAATACCTATATATGAAATATCACTTCTACATACCCTCGAGTATACAAGAAGTCCCCTAGGCATACCTAAAACCATCCTTAGATAAACCAACCGACTGTCTTGTTTATATAGTACACCAAGAACAACACTCAGGGATGAGATCACTCTCTAGTACTTGGGTAGTTGAGTCGTAAGGATAAGGTCACGATTGATCCTTATTAGTTAGTGCCCTGAGATATTGGGTTGAGTCTATAATTTGACCCTGCATGTATATCATAGAGGTATAGCACCCGAAATTCCCTTGTCCCTAGGACCCAATAACCTTTGTTAGTGAGCTCACCAATGAAGGGTACCTATAAACCCCCTCATACTTCTTTGGACAACATGAACACTCACTCTATTACAAGAAGGTTGGATTGCATGGACAAGTAGCTTAAGAAAAAATAGGATGACATAAGTGGATTCAATGAGACATTATATAAGAATTTGGATGAGATGATGGAGGAGAAATTCAACAACTTCCAAAACACATTTATTGAGAAGTTGACAGATATGCAAACTAGGGGCATACTGAAAGAAAATGTCTGGACTCAATAGCAGATTGAGTCACACCAAAAAGAAACTTCTCACTCATGACTATTTAACCACCCACAACCCTCGTTGGGTCCACACAACAATAGATCAATGGATAATGACATATGGCACCGTTCTCCGAAGGTGGACCTAAACAAGTTTGATGGTTCTGACCTATATGGATGGGTCACCTAGATGGAACATTACTTTTCCCTCCAGGGAATTACTGATGACATGATGAAACTTAGGGTGGGGGTATTGTATCTAGATATGTAATGATGACAATGGTGGGAATGGCATAAAAAAACATATGTAGGATATATCGGTTGGAGTCAGTTTGTTAAATCTTAAGTCTGTGACTGAACCTGAGTCAGTTTGGAGTCAGTTTACTATATATGAACCTGAAGTTGGAGTCGGTTTGTTCAGTCACAGACTTTATGGTAGCCTTTGAGAAAATAGATATCCATATAGAGAACTTAACAGATTCTTTATATAAATAATGTTTCATTAGTGGCCCTAAGGAGGAGATTCAAGCACAAGTTGGAATGAAACATCCCACTACATGGTTGGAAGTGACACAAAGGTCCCTAGAAGTAGAGACAATGATCAAAGCACAAAAAAAATACCAACCTTAATTCACTGCACTTGTCCTCCCCAGGTTACTTCCTCAAGATAATTTCCTACTCATCCATTGAAAGTACAAAGGTTGTCTCTAGTGAAAATGGAATATCTCCTAAGACAAGGACTCTACTATAACCATGATGAAAAATATGCTCAGGATCATCGATGTAAAGAAAAAAAATTGTTCCAAATTGACATGACCTCTCAAGCCTTGTTTGAAGACATAAGTATCAAAGAGACACCCAAGTTACAAGTTGAATACACCAACACTCGAACTCAGGTGGATATCAAAACCCCATTCTCTCTTGAATAACCACTTACCCCCCTGCATGCATTATCGAGCATTTCAACTTGACAAACCTTGACACTCATGGGTTACATCAAGCACTAGAAAGTCATAGTCCTAGTTGACAGTGGACGTACTCACAATTTCATTCACAAGGGAGTGGTAGAAGAAACCCATTGTTTTGCACACCTGGTGCACAATTTCAATATCAGGATCACCAATGGAGGTATGATGAAATGTGGGGGAAGATGTGAAAATGTTAGACTCTATATGAAATACTATCAACTCAAAACCCATCTATTTTCCATCGATATGGGTGTGTGTGATATAGTATTGGGGGTAGAATGGATACATATGATAAGACTAGTCACCATGGATTTCAAATATCTCTATATGAGTTTCACTAAAGAGGGTCATGTACACACCCTTCGAGGGCTTCAGGAAGGATATACTAAAATAGTCATCTCTCATTGTATGGAGAAGTTATTAAAGAAGGGACACTTTGGAATTATTTCCCAATTTAATTCCCTAAAGTTTATAGATAACCAAACACAAGAAATCCACCCAAACTTGCATGCAGTCCTTGAAAAACATCATTAGGTCTTTAAGACATCAAAGGGTTTACCCCCTTCTCTAGGAGAGAATGACCATGACATTCCCCTTATTCCAAGAAGTCAACCACCAAATGTACATCCTTATTGCCACCATTTTTCAAAAAAGAATGAAATAGAAAATATCATTCATGAGATATTGGAGGTGGAGGTCATACATATTAGTGCAAGCTCTTACTTATCACCGGTAGTCTGGTATTAAAGAAGGATGGCACTCGGCGTATGTGTCATGATTTTCTGGATCTCAATAAGTTGACAATCAAGGACAAATTTTCCATCCCTATTGTTGATGATCTCGTTGATGAACTTCATGGAGAATTTTTTTTCACTAAGCTTGATCTACATTCAGGATACCACCAAATTAGGATGAAAGAGGCATACATTCCAAAGACAACCTTTAGAACACATAAAGGTCATTATAAGTTTCTATTGATGCCTTTCGGCCTTTGTAATGCTCCATCCATTTTCCAAAGTTTCATGAACAAGATTTTTGTACCCTTCCTATCCGATTGTGTGCTAGTATTCTTCGATGATATCTTTATCTACAGTGAATCATGGGAATCACACATAGAGCATGTTGATATGTTCTTGCAACTCTTGAGAGGCAACCAATTATTTGTGAAGAACTCCAAATGTGATTTTGGGGATCATGAGGTTGAATATTTGGGTCACATTGTAAGTTGGGAGGGTGTACAAGTTGATCCCAAGAAAGTGGCAACTATGTAAGATTGGACTTAAAGCTTGAGGGGATTATTAGGACTTACAGACTACTACAAGAAATTTGTGAAAAATTATGGCAAAATTGTAGCTCCACTAACTTCACTAAAAAATAATGTCTTTGTTTGGAGTGAGGTAGTAGCACATGCCCTAGCTTCTTTAAAGGATTTCATGTGCACTACTCTAGTATTAGTAGTACCTGAATTTAATAATACTTTTGTCTTGGAATGTGATGCTTCAGGGAGAGGTCTTGGAGCAATATTAATGCAAGAAGGATTCCCCTTGGAATTCACCAGTTAACAATTGTGTGACTACAATTTAGGAAAACCC
Source organism: Picea mariana (assembly GCA_032191745.1). Taxonomy (NCBI): domain Eukaryota; kingdom Viridiplantae; phylum Streptophyta; class Pinopsida; order Pinales; family Pinaceae; genus Picea; species Picea mariana. The sequence goes on along the minus strand of JASDQU010738053.1, from coordinate 162,432 downwards.
ACATATGAGAAGGAAATGATGGATATCGTTCATGCAGTGGAGACTTAGCACCCATACCTCATAGGGAGACATTTTTAGATCAAGACCAACCATCATAGTATGAAGCACTTGATTGAACAACGATTATCCTCACCAAAGCAACATAAATGGGTCACCAAGATGTTGGGGTATGATTATGACATCATATATAAGAAGGGTAAAGAGAATTTTGTGTCCGATGCTTTATCCATGCAATTCAAGGAGGATGGGTCACTCTTTTCCTTATCATTACCAAGTATAGTATGGCTCAAGGAGGAAAGAAAGGAATGGATAACAAATAATACTTTAAGGTAACTCGTCCAATGGATTCAGGTGGATCCCAACCTACCTAAAAGTTATACATGGAAACAAGATATATTGTGGTATAAAGGACACATGAATTAGATATTTAAGCTACACGGTATGCCCACTTCCATTGTCTCAGATCAGGACCCCACATTCACCATTAATTTTGGCAAGAACCATTTAAACTTCAAGGTACATAGTTGAATATGAGCACTGCATATGATCCTCAAACTGATGGTAAAATAGAAGTGGTCAACAAGTGCCTCTAAATATATTTGAGATGTTTTTCTTCAAAAAATCCATGCCAATGGGCACCATGGATTCCCCGTGTTGAATGATGGTACGACATCACTTATCATGGAGCTATTAAAATGACACCATATGAATTTGTTTATGGCCCAAAACCATATCAATGGAATCCTATGTACCAAGCACCTCCAAGGTTCATGTAGTAGATAGAATGTTTCACACTAGAGAAGCCATTATCCACATCCTCAAGGACAACCTGTTTATGGCATAAAATCAAATGAAACAACAAGATAATCAACATAGATCTGAAGGTTCTTTTAACAAATGGGATCAAGTGTTTCTTCGCCTGCAACCTTATAAATAGACATCACTCAAAGATAAAATTCCCCTAAATTTATCTCCCAAGTTCTATGGTACCTATCAGATCATACAATGCATTGGTGAGGTCACTTACAAGATGGCTCTCCCAACCCACTCCAAGATTCATCTAGTCTTTCATGTGTCATATTTGAATAAATTTGTGGGATCAAATTTCAAAATGCATACCAACCTACCAAAAATTGATTAAGAAGGTTCCATTTGGCTCCAACCAGAAGAAGTATTGGATATGACAGAGTGCTAGTTGCGCTAACACCCGATCAAGGAAGTATTGATCAAGTGGAAAGATATGCAACAAGAATATGCCACATGGGAACCAATATTGATTCTACAATGATTTCCTCTCCTTCACCCTTGAGGACAACACTACTTTCGAAGGGGGGGAATGCTAGGGTACTACCATAACCCCCTTACTTAGATACTTTATTAATGTATGAGGCCACCTTCCTTGAATAAGGTCCATTAAATAGTTAGTTAATAGTCACTCATTATAACAAAGGGTCATTTTTAGTAATAAGTCCCAAATTAGTTGGTCGACCCTCATTATAAAAAGCCCATAGTTAGTTACGATTCTCTATGGATAGCTATATATTGAGTAGAAGGTTGTGTATTTTTTTGTCAAGAATTATTAGTGTATTTGGAGCATTTATCTTGGAGGTTTCCCCCTTGAAGATGCAAGTGAACATAACTCTCTATTTTTATCTCTCTTTTCTCTTGTGTTCTTGGGTTTTTCACTAAATTTTATGTGATTTCTCTAAATTTTGGGGGATAAGGACACTACACTAGATGCATAAACCCCTAGCACAACAAGTTCTTATTTTCTAATATCATTATGTAGGTCATATCCTACATAATCTCTTGTACAAGATTATTCTCTAGTTACAACATTGAATCTTGGCCCAAGATCCACATCAAATAATCAAGATTCAAAACTCACCAAGTTGGAAACTCTTCGCGATCCCACATATTCCTAGTGTTCTATCAACTCAAGACAATCCTTTGTGGCATGGTCCACTAATTTCTGGTGTCCACAAGTGAAGAACATTCCTTGAGATATATCATATGCCATCATTGTTGTGAAAATGAGCCAAGCCTTGATCCCACAACTTATTCCTCCTCTGTAACCATCTCTTCCTTATGAATATATAGAATTTTCATACTTCCCAGTAGGTTGTTTCACTCAATCTGAGGTGTTTTTTGGTATATGTGCAGTTCTATTTTTTGGATAGCTTGAGGAGGTTTCCTTGTAAATTTTTCGAAGGAATGAAAATCTAGCTTTGGAGTAGTTACTTGTCTTGTGTGAAATTAGATTTTATGCTTCCACTATTTGATTTCAAACTATTGTGTGATTAATGCTATGTTCTAAAATTTATTTATGCAATAATTAAATTCAACAATCTACTTATTTGATTGAGATCATAAGGAATTTATTCACCTAGGGCTTGGGGATTTTCACATGGTATCAGAGCTTATTTCTCTGATTGATATTCTCTAGGATGTGTAGCGGTAAATCAATTATAGGGAAGAAGGACCAACAACCATAAGGTTTCAAAGTTTCAATTTCGGATTTGGGAGTTTGTGTAGTATATCTAGGAGATTGCATCAACGAGCCTCAGGTTTGAGGATAGATTGGACATTTCCTTGAATTTAGTATCATAGAAGGTCAGGGTTACACTCTTACTAGAAGAGAATGATCTTCGATATATTTTCAAGAACATTGCTACTCCGTCTACCGATTCATAGGAGTTGGTAGCTCACAACAAGAGGGTAGTGATTACCAAGTGGATGATATTGGATGCCACAAAGGATCATTTTATCCCTCAAATATCTAAGAAGAAGACAACGAAAGATATGTTTGATGCCCTAGTTAGTATCTACTAGAGTCAAAACATAGACATGAAGATGATATTGCGGAACAAACTCAGATCCATAGTGATGAACATATCAAACACAATCACATGTTACCTTATGAAGATCACGCAGATTCATGATCAACTTTTAGTAGTTGGGGAAAAGGTTGAAGATACAAAGCTAGTGAACATGGAATTGAATGGATTCCTTGCTTCATGGTAACCATTTGTCAAAGGTATTTGTGCTTGGGAAAACCTTCCTGAATTTGAGAGGATTTGGGATGACTATATCTAGAAGGAGACTCGGATGGATTCAAAGGCCAACAAGAAGGATGGTGAAGAGAACCTAACTCTATTTGGTCAGTCAAACAAAGGTAGAGGTAAAGGACCAAACAATGGTAAGGAAAAGAGTAAGGAGTCAACCTCAATGCCAGGAAAGAAGGACTTGAGAAAAATCAAGTGTTTGAATTATCATAAGCATAATCATTATTCATCACAATGTCCAAATATGAAAAAAGGTAAATGGAAGTATCAATATAAGCAGGTAGAAACCTCTGTAGAAATTATCATATGACAGAGTTTGTTGCCAAGTTCGAGAAGGATTTTTCACTAGTATCTTGCATTTCTACCAACATGATTCTAAGAAATGCATGGTAAGTGGATAGTGAGGCATCTCATCATATGACATTAGCATGGTAGTTGTTTTCTAAATTGAAGAAGTAGGACTCAGGAGAAAAAGTTGAGCTTGGTGATGATGCCAATTACCTAGTAGTAGGATTTGGTACTATTCCCTTCTAGCTTGAGTCAGGTAATTCCTTAGATTTTAACGATGTCTTTTTTGTACTAGGTATAAGGAATAATTTTTCTTTCATTTTTGATCAAGGAATTTGCAGTTGAGTTTAAGAACCAACATGTCCTCATCGAGCCGAAAGATTCTAACCCAGATACAACTCAAGTAATAGGGATTATAGAAGGTAATTTGTACAATTTGTAGGGTGAATCTATTCAAGCCTTGTTGCATAACAATGACAACTTATGAAACTTGTGGCACTAGAGGATGGGGCACCTGCATCACAAGGAATTTCCTATTCTAAAGGAGATAAACACAGGTCTTCCAAAATTCATTTTTGAGTAGCATGGTGTATGCAGAGGGTGCACACTTGACAAGCATGTCAAGGTTATTTTCCCAAGCATTGAGCATATGTACAACAAGATTTTAGACCTAGTACATTCGGATGTTTGTGGACTGATGTCAATAGCATCAATAATATATGTATGTATTATGTTTCCTTTATTGATGATTTCTCTCACAAGACTTGGATGTACTTCTCAAAGACCAAGGATGAGGTCTTTAGCAGCAATTAGGAGTTCAAATATCTAGTTGAAAACCAGACATGGAATAAGATCAAAGTATTGAGATCATACAATGGGGGAGAGAATACCTCCAAGGAATTTGAGGGTTTATGCAAGAAGGTAGGAATCAAGAGGGCGTTGACAGTTCCATACAACCCGTAGTATAATGGGGTTGTTGAAAGGAAAAATAGATCAATCATAGGGGCAGAGGCATGTAACACAACAATATACATTTAGAATCAGTGTCCTCATAAGATATTGGAGGACATGACACTAGAAGAGGCATTCACTGGTGTGAAGCAAGAGGTGAGTCATTTCTGCATTTTCGGTTGTCCAGTTTATATCCATGTATCGGTAGAGAAGAGGATCAAGTTGGATCCCTCCAACGAGAAGGGTTTATTTGTGGGTTACAATGAGACTTCAAAAGCTTACAGGGTCTATATTCCATAGTACAAGAAGATATTAGTAAGCATGGATGTTAATTTTGAGGAAGAATTTGCATTTGGGAAGTCTCTTAAACCTACTCTAGTGGAAAACAATGACAAGAAGGAAGCTTCAAAGGTTGAGTTGAGGTCAGTGATTTCCAGGGTAGTACAACATCCTTCAGGTGAATAGGGGGAAACATGAGCCCCTTCCATTTATGCCAAGATACCTCAATGGTCCAGTTAGACATTGAGGGATGCTCAAGAGTATGTTTAGAATTCTAGGAGCACATTCAAAGAGAAAAAACCTTTGAAGAAGTTTTCAAACTATATGGAATTGATGAGAAGCATTCTAGATTCCAAGCCTTCCAGTTTTCAGGAGACAAAAAACCAAAAAGTATGGCAGTATGCCATGGTGGAGGAGTACACCTCCATCATGAAGAATGATGTTTGATACATAGTGACAAGATCGAAGGGGAAGTCAATTTTGATTTCCAAGTGGCTCTATAAGATCAAGTTGTGTTGCAAATGGTAGCATTAATAATTTCAAAGTGAGTTTTGTGGCGAGAGGGTTCTCCTAGAGAGAGGGAGTGGATTACGAGGAGACATTTGCTCCAGTCACCAAGTACACTTCCATTAGAGCAGTTGTTTCCTTGGATTAATTTATAGGATGGATAATACATCAGATGGATGTGAAGACAAATTTCCTTAATGTGATCATTGAGGAAGAAGTGTGCATAGAGAAGCCTCAAGACTTTGAGGTAATCAGAAAGGAGTTCCATGTGTGGAGGCTTAAGAAATACTCATATGCACTCAAACAAGTATCAATATCATGGTATTCCAAGATCGATGGACATTTGTAGAGTATGGGATTCACCAAAAGTGAAGCAGATCCTAACTTGTATTAAATATTTGTTCAAATTGGTCTACTTATTTTGGTATTGTATGTGGATGAATTGTTTCTAACAAGTGAAAAGAAGATCATTACAGAGTGAAAAGAAGACATGGAAATTGAGTTCAAGATGAAGGACATCGACATGATGAATTAATTCTTGGGATTGGATGTTTGGCAAAGACCAGGGGATATTTTTCTTGGGAAAGGTAATTTTGCAATTAAGATCCTGAAGAGGTTTCAGATGGAGGACTAAAAAACTATGGCCACACCCATGATGACTAATATGAAAAAGGTGAAAACTTCAAATTCAGAGTTGGTGGATCCCATGTTGTACAGGAAACTGATAGGTTCTTTGATGTATTTGGTCAACACCAGGTCAAATATATGTTTTGCAGTGAACACCTTGATTTAGTTCATGGTGGAGTTAAGGCATGAGCATTGAGTAGCAGCAACACATGTACTCATATATTTGAGGGACGCATTGGAGTATGGTCTTAGATATCTTGAAGATGGTGAAGTGAAGTTGCAGGGGTATACAAACTCAAATTGGGAAGGTAGTGTATCAATTAGGAAGAGCACCTTAGGTTGTTGCTTTAGCTTGGGATCAATGATGATATCCTAGTTCAACATGAATCCGACTTCCTTAACACTTAACTCAATAGAAGCAAAATATATTACATTCAATATGACTAGTTGTGAGGCCATTTGGCTTCACAAGTTAGTTGCATGACAATTTGATCATGAGTTGGATCCCATGGTCATTTACTATGATGATCAGAGTTGTATCAAACTCTCTAAGAATCCATTGTTTCATGGCAAGTCCAAGCATATAGAGATCAAATATCACTTCATACGAGACAAGGTTCAGAAGGGAGAAATGAAGATGTAGTATATTCCCACATATCAATAGATAGTTGATATTCTGACCAAGCCCTTGGAAAAAGGGAAGTTTGAGGCATTTAAAGACAAACTTGGATTGGTGCATGATTCCTTCCTCACTAAGAAGGAGTGTTGAAAATTATAGCTCGAAAAGGAACTTCTGCACAGGTTCCATGTGAATGTGCGAGAAGTAGTTCAAGATATTTTCAAAAAGTAATTTTATTTTTGAAAAGTAATTTTATTTTCGAAAAGTGATTCTATTTTTGAAATGGTAAATTCTATTTTGTAGTTCACTTTAGTTAAAAAAGTGAAAGTCTTATTTTCAACAGTTGACTATAAAAAGTTTATTTCATAGGTTGCATGCTTGAAAATCATGCCAAGGATACTTTGCCAAGAAACAAGGATAGATATAAGGGGATGCTAGACCTAGTACATTTGGATGTTTGTGGACCAATGTCAGTGGCATCAATAACAAGAATCATGTATTGTGTTTCCTTGATTGATGATTTCTTTTGCAAGATTTGGATCTACTTCTTAAAGACCAAGGATGGTGTATTTAGCAGGTTTCAAGAGTTCAAAGCTATATTTGAAAACTATAAATGGAAGAAGATCAAAGTCTTGAGATCGAACAATGGGAGTGAGTATACCTCCAAGGACTTTGAGGGTTTCTACAAGGAGACATGAATCAAGAGGGAACTGATAGTTCAGGTACAACCCATGGCAGAATGGGGTTGCAGAGAAAAACAATCGATCCATCATAGGGGTTGATAAGGCAATGATACATGAATAGGAATTGTCGCTATTTATTTTGGCAAATGCATGTAACACAACAATTTACATCCATAACTGATGTTCTAATAGGATCTTGGAGGAAAATACACCATAGGAGGCATTCACTGGTGTGGAGCCAAAGGTTAGTTATTTTCTCATATATCGTTGTCCAGTTTATGTCCATGTATTGGTAAAGAAGAGGACCAAGTTGAGGCCCTCCATTGCGAAGGGTTTATTTTTCAGTTACAGTGAGACTTCAAAGGCTTACATGGTCTTTATTCTAGAGCATAGGAAGACAATATTGAGTTGGGATGTGAAGTTTGAGGAATTATTTGCATCCAAGAAGTCTCATGAGATTATTCCAGTGGCAGAGAATGAGGAGTAGGAAGCTTTGAAGGTTGAGTTGAGGTTGCCAGTGATTTCCAGGGAAGTTCAACAACCTTTAGGTGAATAGGGGGAGACAAGAACCCCTTCCACTTATGTCGGGAGACCTCGATGGTTCAATCACACATTGAGGGATGATCAGAAGCATGTTAAGACTCCTAGGAGCATATTCAAAGAGAACACACCTCTGAAAATGTTTCCAGACTATATGGCATTGATGAGAAACATTCTAGATTCCAATCCTTCCACTTTTTAGGAGGCAATAGTCTATCAGGTATGGTAGGATGCCATGGTGGAGTACACCTCCATCATGAAGAATGATGTTTGGGACATAGTGCCAAGACCAGAGGGGAAGTCAATTGTAATTTCCAAGTGGATCTACAATATCAAGCATTCTATAAATGGTAGCATTGAGAAATTAAAAACGAGGCATTGCAAGGAGAACACTTTCTTGCAGAGGTTTTTACAGAACCTCCCCCTATTTCTGATTCTCTACATTGACTTGGATAACTCCATTGGTAGATTCCACACATTTCCAAATTTTGGAAATTACCATGAATTTTTTCATTTCCTCTCAACGGTGCAACCAAGCCTCGTCAAGAGATAAGAGGCTAGGTAAATTACGTATTACCTTCCTAATTGCATTTTCTTCCGATCAAAATTTGAATGATTCCAAAAATAATTCCAATTTCACATGGTGCACCTAAACACTTCGCCTCACCCCAAAGTGATGTGTACTGTGTTAAATTCATTGTGTGCATCACCATCAATGCATCTCATATATATGTATGCATAGGTACCATTCAAGCAAGAGCACCAAGATAAATTATAAAAACAGAGTAGTGTGTCCTTCAGAATTCCTCACAACCATTGCACAATTGGATTCGACCTGTAGTGGTACATTTCACTTCATTAACCACATTATTGACTCTACGATATATAAAATTCAAAGTAGGGACCTACCCAGTTTAACTAATCACACATGGGTGTACATGAAACACAAAGCGTTGGTGTGTCAGTGTTCAAAATCATCACCATACTTTATAATAAAAATACACCACCGAATAGATCACACCGGTGTCATTGAACATTACGCACCAGTGCTCCTCACTCTCATCAGGCACACTGTCATAGGGTAAATAAAAAATTATAATTACCAAACCAATTTTCATTTTTACAGTGCATTTCATGCTTCCAAAATCTCAAGCAAGCACTGGTGGTCATTTTCCTTCCTAAGACGCCCCGTTTCCAATGCTCTACACTGACGTGGATAGCTCCATTGCTAGATTCCACACATTTCCACATTTTGGAAATTACCGTGAATTTTGATTTCTTCTTAATGGTGAAACCACATCTCCTCGAGACATAAGAGGCTAGGTAAATTGTTTATTACCTTCCTATTTTCATTTTCATCCAATCAAAGTTTGAATTTAGCTTTAAATTTGGCATTTAAAAAAAATCCAATTTCATGTGGAGCACTTGAATGCTTTGGCTCGCTTAGATGCGATGCATACTATGTTGAATTCATAGTGAGCACCTCCACCAATGCATATCACATATATGTACACACCAGTGTCGTTCAACCAAGAGCATTGTGATAAATTATAGAAACAAAGTGGTGTGTTGTTCAAAACGCCCCACAACCGACGCACAATTGACTTCTACCCCCATTGGTACACTTCACTTAACTAATGAAATAAATAACTTAATGATTTATAAAATTTAAGGTAACAGTTTGTTGATGTTTAGATATTTTAGGATCGAAACAACAACCTTATGAGGATTAAAAAATCCCCCTTCATTTTTATAGAGGTGGTACTCCTCTGAATAATCTAAAAGATAATCTTGAAAATATTGGGTTGGGGAGAATGAAAGATAGCAAAACCCAAAATATTTATTGCTTAATTTTATGAAATGGTCCTTGATAACTAGATATGATCTTTATATGCAACAAGAAGTCTTTTAAAAATAGAAATATTGAATGGAGGCTTCAATATCAAAATATATTTGTGCTCAACATAATATATACAACCTTCTTAATCATATACAAATAATGAATACATATGTATATTCCCACGAGAAGAAGGAGAAAATAATTTTGATCATATCAAATAATTTTAAAATAGTATTGCAGTTAAAACATAAGTGAATTTGATAAGAATACTTCAAACATCTCACACTCATAAATCCCAAGGTCTAAAATATCATTGAAGTCATGCCCCGGAGTAATTCTTTGTGAAATTTTATTCATGAAATATGTTTTTCATTATAAAAAATCTATTTGACAGTCACATACATGTCTATAAATACTCTATGATCATATAATAAAAGTCTTTGAAGAATACAAGAGAAACAATCAAGAACTCAACCTTATGTTCAGTTCAGAATTTCAAGCATAAAGCCTTGAGAAAATGATGTAGAAGAAAAAGAGGAGAGGAGAAGATGTAGATATTTTTATTTCTGATAAAAAAACTTGGCTGCATGTTAATGGATGAAACCCTTTCTATTCTGATCTTCTACTCTGATAATGAAACATTCTCTAACCCTTTGATGGAGTCCTCTCTTTCTTTTTAAAATTTGCTCTTCTAACTCCTTGAGGCAATTAGGGTTTTCTCTCCTTGAATTTTTCGTACTCTTTTCTTCTTGAAATATTCACTTTAATTAATACCTCGTTAAATCCTCATTAATGAATTTGTATCGTTTACATTTGTTCCTTGAAGTGGGTCTTTTTCATATTTAATAAAAGTTTTTCTTTTTTTTAAATAAACTTTTATTTTTCAAAAATTTTAATTTACTACCTTTTAAAAGAGAGGACTATATTTTAATTTTATGGATGTGATATTAAATTTCCCATCCCTGGGAACCAATTTGGATGTAAAATTCATCATATCATATTCCAACGAGTCTTTCTAAGCGATATTTTGATTTCTGGATCTCAAGATATGAGCTCGTGAAGTCAAGGTACCAAACAGATTTATCAGCACACCATAAAAAATATTTCCGACTGATATTTCAATTTATGAGAATATTATGGTCAATTTAAGCTCTTGAAACATGTTCCATAATATTCCTCATTTAATTACATTTCCAACAAGGTATAGTTTGTTGAAAATGGAGGTCGAGAGCTCAATATACAAGCTCGGGAAGTCAGAGACTCAACCACCGTCCATTAATTTCGTGGGTCATTCTTAGCCCTTGATTTAAATTTGTCTTTTCTTTTAAAATGTCCATCCCACATGCATTGTGGTGTTTGAAACATTGGTCTTTATAATGATTTTTTTTTTCGTATTATTCATGATAAGCAAAGGAACTTATGGAATTCATGCCTTAGCTTAACTCTTAGTTCCTTAGAAAATATATCTCACGGTCCAAAATAATATGAGAATTGATGGAGTTACGTGAAATATGGAAAATGAATAAGGAAAAGGAAAATAAAGAAATAAAGAAATGAAAAATGAGAATATGAATGTGAACATGGAATATGGGCTATAGAGAGTAGAGTGTAAGAAAGAAAGAAAAATGGTTAAGTATGAAGATGAGAGTAAGGAATAGAGAAGAGAGAAAAATGGTTAAGTATGAGAAGAGAAGTGAAAGGAATATGAGACTAATTATGATAGAAATGACTAAGGCAACATGAGAGTAATGAGAAAAATGGTTAAGTATAGAGAGTAGAGTAATAAGAGTAGTGAGGAAGGAGAGTAGAGTAGAGTGGAAGAGGGGGAAATGTCTAAGTATGGAATCAGAGTGGAAGAGTAGAGTGGAAGATGGAAAAATGGTTAAATATGGAAAGGAAAGTAAGAGAGAGGAGAGTAAGGAATGGAAGGTAGAAAAATGGCTAAGTATAAGAAGTGAAGGGAACATGAGAGTAATGAGAAAATGGAAAAATGACCAAGTATGGGGTGAGAGTATGCAGAGAGGTGAAGGGATAAGAGAGGAAAATGGTTAAGTGTGGAGATGGATGGAGATGGAAGGTGAGAGAAATGACTAAGTGAGGATAGTACATAGTCAAATATTTGAAAATGGAGAGGAAAGGTGCACCACACTTAGACAAATTCTCCTTGTCACTTTTCAAAGTTCTTTTTTCAATCTCTCTATTGGACTTCTGAACAAAGTTATGAATATCTCAAGCATACAGAGTCAGATTTTGATTATGAAAAATACGTGATGAAATTTAGACTGAAGTCTATGTAATAAACTAATAATCGTTCAAAAATATTCTTCTTCTGATGTCAATTTTTTTTATTATACTAGGAGCAAGAAATTATAATTGACTGCATTTTTTATCAACATGGTGCAACCATTTTAACCCAACACACCGATATTGTTTACAGAAACACACCGGGACATATATTGTCTGAATTGGCATAGTAGGGCACCTAATTGGACGCCTCGTTCCCGATGCTCTATCCTTTACAATGCACCGTGGGACAAAACGTCGGTGCTCCACTATCACAGTGGTACCAGTGCATTAATAGTAACACATCACATTGCTTCAACTGTGATAATGAATTTTAACTTAGTGATGCCCATTAGTCCAACAAATGCATCAGTGTTGTAAAGACAATGCCACCGTGGCGAATTTGTAATAACCATTAGAGAGGTGTGACTTAGTAGGTGCACCACTGCAATTCGTGGAAGTACATCAATAGTCGTGGTGCACCGCTGCAATCCGTGGCGGTGCATCAATACTCATGGCACATCGATGCATAAATGTTAAACATACACACCACGACGTGTTTTGAAAATAAACAAAGCGGTTCATCTTCTATAAGGCCCAGTTAGCAGTGCGTTTATAATACAACACATCGCTAGACATCATGTCGATGCTCTGGTAGATTTGGCGCATCAATGCTTTCAATTTAACAAAGGGCACCGTGAATTTGTGCACCATAAATTTTAGTGTTGAGGTGCGTCTTTGTTAACGAAATGAACCGGTGTTGTCAAAAGCACTGAACAGACATGGTTAAAAGTACTAAGATGGTGTTGAGCATCCTATGGGATGCATCACCAGGTGGTGCTATTTTTTGAGATAACACACCGACATCGAGGCGTATGTGATGTTTGCGGCACATCAGTTGCTTTTAAATATTTTTTTACAAAAAATATTTAACTTTCGATTTTTTTAAATGCACTTCATTTATATATGTATTTGTTTTATAATTTCAAAATATTATATATATAATATATTTGAAATTATAAAACAAATACACACACACACACACACACACACACACACATATATATATATATTATAATAATAATAATAATTTGAAATTATAAAACAAATGCATATGTGTGTGTGTGTGTGTGTGTGTGTGCGCCTAACAATATTTGTATGTGAATTAGAGATGATGACGATGAGAGGAGGAGGATGAGGAGTGGCAGCAGGTCGAGACGCACATGTTTGTGTGTGAGTGGGAGACCAAGGAGAGGGAGAGGGAGTTGTTTCATCGCCCTCTTTCACAGCTGACTGAGGACCTTTTGATGGATATTGACCTCCTGAAGTTTTATGAGGGTACATGATGCAGGGACTTCCAAGAGTCATAACTTTTGACTCGATTATCCATTTGGGATGAAATTTTATAGGGAGTTGCGTATTGAGGAGTTCACTATTGTGCTAATCTTATCCTTCAAATCAAACATCATTTTGACACATTTCTGGGGCCAAATTCCTTCATACAAGGCCTCAAATTGGGGTTTTAGTGTTTTTTCAGTATTTTTAAATTTTAATTATCAGTTATCTCTCCGTTTATGCACCTAATCAGAAAAGCGAGTTGAAAAATAGTGTCTCTCTAGTTACCTTTTAGTTATTGGTCATTTTTAGAGCCATGCAAAAAAATTCTAAAATTAGTTGTTTTCTAAAAATTAGTTGTTCTCTAAAATTAGTTGTTTTTGAAAATCTCATGTAGTAGTTATATGGGGTTGAACTTCCATTGTAATAGTTAGGATGGAGAGAGAACAAAAGAGAGTTATTTTCCATTCTCGTGTGTTTGCATGGTTTTTATATCTTGTGAATGAATTAAATTGTATTGGCTACATCATCTAGTATCAGAGCATGAAGATGCGTAGAGATATGATACAGCATCTGGTATCTTGTGAATGAATCAAAGTGTATTGGCTACATCATCTTGCTCATATGCATAAAGATATGCAAAAAATCCAAAGGCAAGTAGAAGATCTTACAAACTTTTTGGATAATCAAAGAATAATACAAAGAGAAGTGTCTTATGAGGAGACAGACCAAGGAGATGTAGATCAACATATAGAACATGAATACGAACAATTAGAGCGCATGGATTTTGAAGAAAGAATGTTCAAGGATCTAGAAGGGAGAAACGATGGGATCAAAATTGAAGTTTTATAATATGTAGGGAGTCTTAAACGAGAGGAGTTAATAGATTGGTTGAACGCCATGGAAATTTTTTTAATAGAATCCTATGACATAGGAAAATAAGGTGAAATTTGAATGCACCAATTTGAAGGGTCACACCATGATCTAGTGGGATCATGTGCAGAAAGACACAAAAAAAGTAAAAGAAAAAATTAGGACCTGGGATAAGATGGAAAAAAATTGCGAGAAAAATTATTTCTTTTGGACTATGCCCCGACCCTTTTTCATAGATTTCATAACTTGAAGCAAAACCTATCCATTGTGGAGGAACTCACAAATTATTTTTATCAGTTGTCCATTCGTGTGGATCACCAAGAAAATGATGAGAAACTGGTTGCAAGGTATGTGAATTGTTTAAAATTGTATATTCAAGATGATTTAAGAATGCATAGGATTCGCAGCGTGGAAGAGGCATACCAATTAACCTTAAAGGTTGAGGAAAAACAAAACCGACAATTTTATCAAAGGAATAGAGGAGCAAGGAGGGGTACATCATTTTCCTCACGGGGTGGTTTTAACTATGGAAGAGGTGAATCATCCCAAAGAGATGAGAAAGTAGAAGATGCTTGACAAGTTAACATGAATCAACCACAAGAAAGAGGATTTCATAGGGGTAGAGGTTATGCTGGTGGTAGAGGATGACCTTATGTGTGTTTTAGGTGTGGTGTAGAGGGTCACCGAGCATTTGAATGCTGAAATTATAGCATGCAAGAGCTGAAGCAAAGACAACAACCTAGTTTAAACTTGGTCCAAGATGAGAATGAAGAAGAAGGATTTGTATCTGAAGTCTTGCTTGATATGGGGGAGAATATCATGATACAAAGGTCAATGGTGATTCTCAAAAAAGAGCAAAGGCAAAGTAGCGACAATAAATATTCTTGGCTTCGGACAAATATTTTTCGAACCAGATGCACTTCCAGGGGAAAGGGTATGTCAAGTTATTGTTTATAGTGGCAGTTGTGGAAATATGGTTTCCAAAGAGATGGTATATAAGTTGAAATTACACTGTGAAACATATCCCCATCCTTACTGAATTACATGGTTAAAAAAAGGGAATGAATTCACCATTAATAAAAAAATGGAATGAAGTCACGTCATCTATTATTAGGGAGGCCTTGGAAATATGATAGAAAAGTCATGCATGATGGAGAAAATAATACCTACACATTTTGGAAGAATGGATTGAAAGTCGTCTTATTTCCCTTTAAGGATAAGGGGAAAGTTGAGAATATGTTGTCAGAAAGAGAGCTTGTTAAGGAAACAAAGGTAAAAGGATTTTGCTATGCATTAATAGTGCAAAAGAAAGCCAAGGAAGACACACCAATCCCTACTTAAGTGTCCAAGGCACTAGAAGAATATGTCGATGTTATCCCTAATGAACTACCTGATGGTCCTCCACCAAAGAGGGATATTAAAAATCACATTACTCTAATCCTAGGATCGTATTTACCTAATCAGGAAGCCTATAGGATGAGTCCTACACAACATCCAGAGCTCAACTGACAAGTGACATAACTTATAAATAAAGGTGTGGTAAGAAAAAGAATGAGTCTTTGTGTTGTACCGACATTGTTGACTCCAAAAAACGATAATACATGGAGGGTGTGCATAAATAGAAGAGAAATCAATAAAATTACCATCAAATATTGGTTCCCTATACCACGCTCGGACGACATGATGGATGTGCTAGCCAGAGCTAAATATTTTAGTAAAATTGATTTGTGAAATGGATACCACCATATTCTAATTCACGAAGGGGATGAATGGAAAACTGCCTTCAAGACCAAGGATGAACTATATGAATAGATGGTGATATGATTTGGGTTGTCCAATGCACCTAGTACTTTCATGTGGCTGATGAATATTGTTTTTTGACCTTATATTGGTAAGTTTGTTGTCGTTTATTTTGATGACATCCTAGTTTTCAGTAACAACAAACAAGATCACTTGCATCATTTACAAACTATATTGGACGCATTGAGAAAACATCAACTTTATGCAAACCTGAAGAGATGTAGGTTCTTGCAAGAAAGTTTGGTATTTATTGTTTTTTTCATCTCAACAGAAGGAGTCAAAATGGATTCAAAGAAGGTCAGAGCAATTTTGGAGTGGCCTATTCCTAGGAGTATAACAGAGGTAAGACATTTTCAGGGGTTGACCACCTTTTACTGAAAATGTATTTGAAATTTTAGTAGTATTGTAGCACTCATAACAGATTGCACCAAAGGAAAGAAATTCATGTGGACCAATGAAGCTGAGTAAATTTTTAATTTTATAAAGAAGAAGGTAATTTAGGAACTAATATTATCCTTACCTTTGTCCTGAAGCACAAATCGGGACGACATAATCAAGTTGCAGATGCTTTGAGTTGGTGCACTGTTCTTTTGACAACCATGGAAAATCAAGTAATTGGGTTTGTTGCATTGAAGGATCTCTATGCGTATGATAATGATTTTTGGGAGATTGTGGAATAGTTGAAGAATCCAGTCGTTGGGAACATGGATGTTATTCAGGGTGAATATTCTATACAAGATGGCTACCTCTTCAAAGGAAAACAACTATGCATTCCAATTGGTTCTATGAGAGAAAATATTATCAGAGAACTTCACAACAATGGTTTGGTAGGACATTTTGGAAAGGATAAGATGATAGCCTTAATCGAAGATAAGTATTATTGGCTGAAGATGAAAAAGGATATAACCATGTATGTGGCACGGTGTAGGATTTGTCAAATGGCTAAAGGAAACTCACAAAACATAGGGTTGTATATGCCATTGCCAGTTCCCATAGACCCATGGATAGATCTGAGCATGGACTTTGTGTTAGGGCTCCCAAACAAACAACAAGGTAATGATTCTATTTTTTTGGTTGTTGATAGATTCTCAAAAATGGCTGATTTCATTGCTTGCAAGAAAACTAGTCATGCATCGACGGTGGAAGAATTGTTTTTTTTTTAATTGTTAGATTGCATGGGGTTCCAAAAATTATTACCTATGATAGAGATACTCGGTTCTTGGGTCATTTTTGGGGGAATTTACGGAAGAAAGTGGGGACTAAATTATAGTTCAACCGTGCCTATCACTCCCAAAAATATGGGAAAATCGAGGTAGTAAATCATAGTTTTGGAAACATGTTACGGAGCATTATTGGAGACAAGCCCAAGCAGTAGGATTTGGCTTTACCTCAAGAAGAATTTGCCTACAATATTTCAATGAATAGATCTATAGGTAAATCTCCATATAGGTTGTTTACGGTAGAAATCATATGGTTTTCCTAGATTTGGTGTAGCTACATGATCCAGGATCTTTTCATCGAAGTGACTTATAAATAATTGTATTAAATGAGCATAAATTAAAGTGCACCATTAAAGAAGGAAAATCTCAATAATGAAGAGACATAAGCATCAAATTTGAACACAAAAACTTGATAACGGAGTTCGTCCCTGGTGGACTATGTCTCTGGGTCCTACTCTCAAATGGGTAGGCCTTTTATTAACTCAACAAAAGAATTTGGTAAAATACATAAGTATACCTCATTTTGGAATTAAGCTGGAGAATGTTTTCTCAGATCATAAAACATACAACACCATTGAATTCATGGCATCGAATTACCCAAAAATGGTTGTCTCCATGCCTCAATCTGACTCTGGCACTCCCAGGCCCTTGAGAAATCTCGTCTCGATTTTTGTCCCTACTCCCTGCATTTAATTCAATGTACTGCATCTCAATTTTCATGCCTGGTTGTACCGTCACATGCCCTCCTCCCCTCGCTTGTTGGTAGACTCAACATATAAACAAAAAGCAGGGCAGACTACACAATGTGGTCCGTTGGCCCAATGGTGGCAAAGCTATAGTTAAGGCATTTGTATAGGGGGAGGTCCTGGGGTCAAGCCCGCGGGCCTCCCCTTTTGGGTTGTTGTTATAATGTATACATATATGTGGAGTGGTAGTTTTCCAACTTTGGATTGTGGTTTAGATTTGTCAGAGTGTTCCGTTTGGTCACCGGATTTGGCGGGGCTCCGCCAGATATAGAGGGCCCACCCTTTCTTATTTTTGAAATTCAATTTTCGGGCCCTCATTGGGCATTTTCCCACTACCACATGGTAGCCCACGACTGGGCCACGTGGAAGCCAAACATTGGTCCATGCCAACCACCTGCATAGTCACCTACCATGTCACATTTCACATTAGCTACCACATCATCCTACCAGCCACATCACCATACGATCTGCCACGTGGTTGTATGGACTACCACGTGGCACTTTTTCATTGGTCCACATATTGACCTGAAAATGCCAAAAACGAGTGACATGTGGCAGCCTCTAGTGATGCTATGTCACCATGCTGATGTCATCATGACATGTTTCGCCTTATGTGTGTGCCACATACACTATATGGATGTTAACGTCATCTGTATTGATGCTGACGTCAGTAGTACAGATGATGACTCATCCCCTATTGGCTGAGCTAGGTTGACCAAACTTTGACCATGAATATATTTCAATCCATAACTCTGTTTGACGAGTCGTTTACGTCGTTAGCAAGCTTGTGACGCACTCTTTGTGATGATGCCATTTTCACTGAGTTTTGAGGAATTTGAATTTTTTCCCTTTCTCTATCTGTTGAGGGATCCTTTTTGGATCACACCTTCCCACTGAGAGATTTTTGGACCACCAAAATATTTTATCAATCAACAGATAAGTGAGGGAAGAGTTCCCTCACCTTGTCCTTCTTAATCCACTTTGCCTTGCTTGGATGTGTGCCCTTTAAACCTACTCGAAGATAATGATTATCACCCTTGCATGAATTCCTCGTCCTTCTATCCAGGATGATATCTTCCTTTAACTCATCCAAATACTTAGGAGCAAACTCATCAATTGAAGGTATTGAAACTTCCTCATCCTGATCCATGATCATGGGAGGCTCAAAAAGTTTCAAGTTCTCTACATTTACAACTGAGTATATATGCATATAAGGTGGAAAACCTAGATAAAAATCGTTGGTACCACTTTTCTCCAAAATAGTGAAGGGTCCATAACGAATGGGCTTGAGTTTCTTTCCTTCACCCTTCAATATTTCCTTGTTGATGTGATGCCATATGTGGTCTCCAACCTGGAATTGATGATCAACCCTGTGTTTCTCATGCCAAGCTTTATACTGTACTTGACTTTTCTCCAATTGTTCCATGATTTCCTGGTGTACTTGCGAGATCCTCTGGATGAACTTGTGGGATCTGTATTCATTTATTTCTTCATTTGAATCAACATCTCTCCCATACATCAATTCCAAAGGAAATTTAGGTAAATACCCAAAACATGTCTTGAAATGTGAACACTGAGTGGAGG
This sequence comes from Picea mariana, assembly GCA_032191745.1. Lineage (NCBI taxonomy): Eukaryota > Viridiplantae > Streptophyta > Pinopsida > Pinales > Pinaceae > Picea > Picea mariana. The sequence continues at coordinate 143,192 of JASDQU010738053.1, read as the reverse complement.
AATGTAAGGCTCAGTTGTAAGCATGTTGTACATAGGGTATATGTTCATCCCATAGCTTGGGATGCTTAATGCAGTAGCCTAGAAGCAAAAGTACCACTGTTCAGTTAACAACCTATGTTTGGTTGTCGGTCTGTGGATGGAAAGTAATGCTCCTCTTCAACTTGGTGTCCATCATTCTCCACAATCTTGTCCAAAAATACCCAATGAATCGAGTATCTCGATCTGAGATAATGGATGTGGGTAACCCAAAGTGAACCCAAACATACTGAAAGAAGATATTAGTATTCTACTCAGCAGTGATATGCTTTTTACATGGCATTAAGATACACATCTTGTTGAACATGTCCACTACAACATACAAATAGTCATGACCCCTTTTCGACAATGGTAAGCCCCCTACAAAATCCATGGAGATACTTTCCCATGGATGGGATGGAACTGGAAGTGGTGAGTATAGCCCCAGTTTTCTATTAGTGGGCTTACAAGTAGAACACATCACACACCCCTTTATAGATTTAGTTACAATTGCTTTCATTTGAGGCCAGTAACAAAATCTCTGCAATGAGCCATAGTTTTTCACTTGTAGGAATACATATCTTTCAAATATGGTAGAGTAGTTTTCCCTGTAGAAAATAGTTCTCTACCTGTGCACCATGGGTTAGCTTCTCATATAATTCTTTAAAATCTTCATCAATGGCATATTGTTCCACATAGCTATCATGAGATAAAGAAGCATTATTCATAATAATAGAAGCAACAACTTGGTTAAAATTTTCAGACTGATAACAGATAGGCTTACGATATTGCATCAAATTTGTACCCATGGCATATCTGATGGAATCTGTCTCGATCTCGAAGGGTTGTTGAAGATTTGGCAGTGCTAATACTGGTGCGGTACTGATCTTTTCCTTCAAAGTGTTGAAATTGTTTTGTTGCTTTCCTCCCCACTGAAAAGTGTTCTTTACACTGGTTAAGGCATGCAAAGGAGCTACTATAAAGGAGAATTTTGAAATGAATCTCCTCCAATACTGGACTACACCTAAAAAGATCAGTATCTCAGTTACACTTTTGGGCTCATGCCAATTTACAATTACATCAATCTTGGAAGGATCAATTTTTAATAGTCCTCCTCCTACAATATGACCTAAGTACACAAGTGCAGTCTTACCAAATTCACATTTGGAAAATTCTACATACAGCTTTTCCCTTTGCAAAGTATCCAATACTTGCTTTACGTTCCTCACATGTTCATCCCAAGTCCCACTAAAAATAAGAATGTCGTCTAAATATACAATCACAAAATCATCTAGAAAAGGCCTGAATACATCATTCATCACATGCATGAAGGTTGTCGGAGCATTACAAAGCTCAAACGACATAACTAACCACTCAAACAATCCTTGTTTGGTTTTAAAGGCAGTCTTCCATGCATCTTGTTCTACAACCCTGATCTGATGGTATCCACTATGCAAATCCAACTTAGTGAAACAAACAACATTCTTTAACTGATCAAGTAAATCATCTATACAAGGAAGAAGGTATCGATTTTTCACCGTGATTTTATTTAAGGCCTGATAATCAACACGCATTCTCCATGTGTCATCTTTCTTTGGCACCATTGTGATCAGAGAACCACAAGGAGATGAGTTGGGCCTGATGACCCCTTGATCCAATAAGCCTTGTACCTGATTCTTGATCTCTGTCATATCTACAACTGACATCATGTAGATTCCCACATTAGAAAGAGGAGAATTGTGTTGAAGATGTATTTCATGTTGGATTTCCTTCTTAGGAGGTAATCCATCTTGTTCTTGGAAAATATCATCATACTTAGGAACAATATCAATTAATTATTTCTTATGAGAAGGCTCACATCCTTGGAAAGATTCGAATGTTCCAACATCTTTCTCCCTTACGACCATTAGTACATATTTATTATTAGTGTTTGTGCGTCTCTTCATTTGTCCTGCACTAACAAGTGTTGTGTTTACCCTCATGTTGTGAGCTCTAACAATATATTCCACTCCCCCCTTAGTGAGGTGGTATTTGTTCTCATGACGAAAGAAGACTGCTTTTCCATCATAAAGATAAGGACTCCCCAACAGTATGCCACATATATCAAGTGATACAACATCCAAATCCACTTCATCAATCAACTTTGAAGAAATAGAACATCTGACCCTATATTTCTTTGTGACATTAAGTTTTTCTTTATCACATACCCAACCAAGAGGATAAGGCTTTGGATGTGGTTCCATTTCAAGACCCATCTTTTTGACAAGTGCTTCAAATATCGAGTTTACTTAGGAACCTAGATCAAATAATGTGTCTATCTTAGTGTGTTTAGATACAACTCTTATATGAAATAATCCATTCCTCTTTTGTTCGTCATTATGAGATTCGTTATTGGAATTTGAACTAGCATGAAGGGAATCCTTACCTTGTACTCCAACCGCTATGATATTTCCTTCGTCTCCTGAATCAAAACCAAGATCTTGTTTCACTATAGCAACAGTCTTTGTCTTCCCCTTTCCACTGAATTGTTTCAGTCTCTTCTCTGGATGTAGTTTCCAACAATGTTCATCATCGTGACCACTTTTCTTGCAATCAGTGCAAGGTGGATTTCCTTCTTCTCTCTTTGCAATGGCGGTCTTCTTGTCCTTACTTTTAAAATTCTTAAATGGCTTATGTGGGAGATTGGAAGGTTTATTTGTGGGATCTTCTTGAACATGCTTTCCCCTATTCTCAAGTTGAGTGGCTTGCACACAAACTTCATCAAGACTGGTGGGATTAAACAATAGCAAAGTATGACGAATATAACTGTGAAGTGTGTCAATATATTTCATTAAAGTTTCATAAGAATCCAAAGGAATGTTTAATGCAAGAGATTTCTTCCTAAATTCTTCCATGAAACTTTGTACATTTTGACATTTACTTTTTCTTAAAGTTGGTCATTCCATCATTGCTCTATGTAAATAACCCAATGGATAAAATTGCTTCCTTATCATTGATTTAAATTCCGACCATGAGGAAAGAATATTACCACACTTACTTATGTCCTGAAGTTTTTTCTCCCACCATATGAGAGCAGTGCCTTCCAACCGAAGAGAATCCAGTTGCACTTTAACTTCCTCTTCATCAATCTGTCGAACACGACAATATACTTCAACCTATCGAATCCAATTATCTAGCTTTTCAAGATCAACATCTCCATTAAACATAGGTAGAGAAAATTTTACATCAAGCTTTAATAATGGTTTCTTAAAAGAAGCTTTATGGCTAGAATGATGAGAATGCTCATAGGAAGAAGAGCTAGAACTTGATGGTGAATATGGAGGCTCAAGAGGGTCTCCCCCGACCCCTTGATTTACCGAAGCATTATCATCATCTTGGTCTTCCTTTTTCTTCCCTTTTTTCTTCATCCTCTTCTCGTAGTCTCCATACATTCGTTCAACCATTTATGACACGCGATAAAAAACCATATGGAAGTTTTTCTCATGTTCATCACGCTTGTCCTCTTCTGACATTTTCTTCCTCCGGGATGCACGAAAAACTTCAGGGTTGAAAGTATTAAGAATTACTTCACCCTGCTTATGCTTGGCCCTAGTCAGCATTCACACTCAAAAATTCACGTCAAATATTAATGCTTTGATACCAACATGATCTGGGATCTTTTCATCGAAATGACTTATAAAGAATTGTATTAAATGAGAATAAATTAAAGTGCACCATTAAATAAGGAAAATCTCAATAATGAAGAGACATGAGCATCAAATCTGAACACAAAAACTTGATAATGGAGTTCATCCCTGGTGGACTACGTCTCCGGGTCCTGCTCTCAAATGGGTAGGCTTTTTTATTAACTCAGCAAAAGAATTTGGCAAAATACATAAGTATACCTCATTCTGGAATTAAGCTACATAACCTTTGCTCAAATTGGAAAACAGGAAGCACCATTGAATTTGTGGCATCAAATTACCCAAAAATGATTGTCTCTACGCCTCAATCCGACTCTGGCACTCCCAAGCCCTTGAGAAATCTCGTATCGGTTTCTGTGCCTGCTCCTTGCATTTAATTCACTGTACTGTGTCTCGGTTTCCATGCTAGGTCGTACCATCGCATGCCCTCCTCCCCCCATCCATGGGAAGACTCAACATCTAAACAAAAACTGGGGTAGACTTCACAATGTAGTTCATTCGCCCAATGGTGGCAGTGCTATAGTTAAGGCGTTTGTATAGGGGGAGGTCTCGGGGTCAAGACTACAGGCCACCTCTTTTGGGTTGTTGTTATAACATATAAATACATGTGGAGTGGTAGTTCACAAACTTTGGAGTGTGGTTTATATTTATCGGAGTGTTCCGTTTGGCCGCCAAATCTGGCGGGGCTTCACTAGATTTGGAGGGCCTACCCTTTTTAATTTTTGAAATTCATTTTTTGGGCACTTATTGGGCATTTTCCCACTGCCACATGGAAACCCATGACTGGGCCACATGGCATCCAACCATTAGGCCATGCCAACCATTTTCACAATCACCTACCACGTCACTTGCCACATCATCCTACCACGTCACCTGCCACATCAACTACCACAATAGTCTGCCACATCACCATATGGTCTACCACGTGGTTGTATGGAATGCCACATGGAACTTTTTTATTGGTCCACAGATTGACCCGAAAATGCCAAAAATGAGTGACACTTGTAGCCTCTGGTGTTGTCACGTCACCATGTTGATGTCAGCATGACACATATTGCCTTATGCATGTGCCACATACACTGTACGGATGCTGACATCATTCGTACTGATGCTGACATCAACAATACAGATGTAGACTCATCTCCTATTGACTGGGGTTGACCAAACTTTGACCATGAATATCTTTCGATCTATAACTCCATTTGACGAGCCATTTATGTCGTTGGAAATCTTGCGATGTGCTCTTCGCAATGATACCATTTTCAACGAGTTTTGAGGACTTTGAATTTTTTTACCTTTCTCTATCTATTGAGGCCATTCTAAGATTCTTGAATTGCTTCTGTGAATTATGAGATGTCCTTAGTCTTATATGGATCCTTTTTGGATCACTACCACTTGGGGATAAGATCATTGATGATGGTGAAACATTTGCAGAACACATTAAACAGTTGCAGCAACAAGTGAGACAAAATTTGTAGGCCAGTAATGAATAGAACCAAATTATAAAATATGATCACCGACGATATCAAGTATTCAATGAAGTTGATTCGGTGATGGTTTATTTACAGAAAGAGCAATTTCCTAGAGGAACATGCCCCAAATTGAAGTATATAAAAATTTGTTTTTGCAATATTCTCAAGAAAATGATTGACAATGCTTATAACGTCGATTTACTAGTTTATCTCGATATTTCCCGTATGTTTAACTTTTCTGATTTATATATATTTTGTTGACATTTTGTAGCAGCGGGAGGTATTCCCTCCTAGACAAATTTTCTTAGAGAGGAAGATTCCAATAAGTCAAAGAAATACCATTTAATAGTTGAAGAATACCCCAGAAGAGAAGTCGGCCCCACGGGAAAATAATAAAGTGAAAATACAATTTCCAAGAAGAGAAGTCAACCCCAATAAAGTGACTTGAAGATTATAAATAAAGGAGGAAGTCTCCTCATTTGAAAACACTCTCAACTCTTCATCTTATTATCTAAGCAAAGGAAAAGAAGGAGGCACAAAGGCTAGGGTTTCCTCATGAACCCTCGCTAGGGTTTCTATTTTGTCTTGGGAAGTTCGCTGGAAGAGGTTGAGTACTCTAGCACTCTCGCTAGGGTTGCTACACATCATATTTCATGGTTTTTCTTTTGTTTCTCAGGGTTTCTTCATTTTTTTTTTCTCTTGTGAATATAGCTTGTTCATGGTTTATTGTGTTAATAGAAATATTCTCTCTAAGAAAAGTTGGTTGGGGTTTTCCTTGAGTTTGGGGTTTTCCTAGAACAAATATTTGTGTCTTTGTGTGCTTTTCTATCTGCTTCTAGATATTGATTTTATTTTTAGTATATGGTTGTTGAATGTTAAATGAAGATCAAAATACTCTGGTAAATCTATTGCTACTCACAATTTAAGAAAACCTAACATGGTATTAGAGTATGAGGGTTGAAGCTAGGTTTTACCTAGTGCAACACACCAGCAAGAACAAATATTTCCAGTCGTTGGGGTTTTCTAATGCCAACGTTGAGGAGAAAATTGTACTAGGCAACTCGCCTAACCCTAGCATTGACTTTTTAAGAAGGTTGAAATTTTGGGATTTTTCAGGCCTAGGGTTTCTATAAGAGAAAATGACTACCACTCTAAGAGTTGAAGATATGATGGATGGAGAAAACAATTTCAGATCATGAAAGCATAGAACACTTCTCATTCTAGAAGAGAATGAGCTCTTTGATAATGTCAAGCAAGTTCTCCCAGAACCAGAAGAGGAAGAGGCCAAGGAAAGGCATAAGAAGAATGAGATCAAGGCTAAGAGGATATTGATAGAATCAATCAAGGACCACTTGATTCCTCATGTATCATAATTGAAGACACCAAAGGATATTTTTGATGCCTTATCAAGACTATATGAAAGTAAGAATACAAGCAGGAAGCTAACCCTAATACATCAACTCAGAAATGTGATAATGAACTAGTTAGATTCAATTTCTACGTACTACATGAGGATTTCTCAGATCAAGGATCAAATAGCAGCTATTGGAGATTCAGTGGATGATGCAGAGATTGTGACTACAACTCTAAATGGATTTCCATATTCTTGGGATGCATTTGTTCAGGGAATATGTGCAAGAAGGAAATTGCCTAAATTTGACAAGTTGTGGACTGACTGTGTCCAAGAAGAATCAGTATTGACATCCAAGATGAAAAAGACCAAAGATGAAGAGAATCAAGATCTTTTTTCTCATGTGAAGAAAATGAAAGAAAGAAGAAACAACGGTCCAAATAAAAATAGAAGACGAATTCCAAATCACAAGAAGGATGTATCTACGATTAGATGTTTCAACTATCAGAATTTGGGACACTTTGCTTACCAGTGTTCTCAAGGGAAAGGAAAGAAAAACCATCATGCACATGCAACATATATGAAGGAGTATACATCTCAGAACAAGACAAGGGAAAAAAAAATATGAAGAGTATGTCTTATCTCAGCTCTCATAGGTACCATCACTCAAGGAAGTGATATTTGGCTAGTGGACAATTGTGCTTCCAAGCACATGACTAGGTTTTGAAATTCTCTTACAAATTTGACAGAAAAGAGTTCATCCCTTCTGGTGGAACTTGGAGATGATTCCAACTTCCAATCATGCAATAAAAGGAGTAGGAGAAGCCTCCTACTAGCTTGATTCAAGTACCTCTATTTAAATAAAGGATGTATTGCTTGTAAAAGGTTTAAAGAAAAATATTCTCTCTATCTCTGCTCTAGAAGATCGAGGCTTCAAAGTAGCTTTTGTTGATGGCCAAGTCATTCTATGTCCTAAGGGTTCAAGTATAGATTCAACTATTGTGATTGGTGTCCAAGAGGGAGGATTGTATAAATTAAAGGGACACTCAGCACAAGCCCTTGTACACAATAATATTAGCTCTAGTGATCTATGGCATCAAAGACTTTCTCATCTCAACTACAGATCCTTGCCAGTTTTGAGCAACATGGTTACAAGTCTACCAGATATGCAGGTGGAGCATGATGGACTATGCAAATGATGTGCACTTGGAAATAATTCCAAGGTAAGTTTTCCAAGCAGTGACAATAGATCCAAGGGGATCTTGGACATTATATATTTAGATGTATGCATACAAATGATGGTACCATATCTAGGTAAAATTTTATATTATGTCACTTTTATTGATGATTTATCACATCAAAACATGGATCTATTTATTAAAACCAAAAGATAAAGTTTTCAATAAGTTTCAAGAATTCGAGGATTTAGTAGAAAATCTCTCTGGAAGAAAGATTAAAGTTTTGAGGTTAGATAATGGAGGTGAATACACCTCAAATGAGATCAAGGAATTTTGTAGAGAAGTAGGGATTAAGAGGGAGATGACAACTCCCTACAACCCCCAACAGAATGGGGTTGCAGAGAGAAAGAACAGATCAATTGTAGAAGAAGCTAAAGCAATGATCCATGACCAGAACTTACCCATGCATATATGGGAAAAAGCATCCAATACAGTTGTATATGTACAGAAAAGAATCCATAATAATATATTGAGGAAAAAGACACCAGAAGAAGTATTCACTAGAAAGAAACCATAAGTCATCCACTTGAAGATATTTGGTTGTCCAATGTACATACTTTCTCCCAAGGAAAACAGAACGAAGCTATAGCCTTCAAGAAAGAAGGGAACCTTCGTTGGATATAGTGAGACTTCGAACGCTTATAGAATATACATCCCCGAACAAAGACATATTGATATTAGCAGGGATGTCACCTTTGATGAAGAAGAAACCTTCAAGAAATATAGAGAGACTCACATGGATGAGGAAAAAGAGGAGAAAGAGGCTCCAAATGATGTCGTGATGATTGAATCTACTCAAGAAGAACATATCCCAAAAGATTAGAATGAGACAGTAGAGCCAGATATACTAGTAGATCCACCCAACGAAGTTACAATTACCAAGAAGAGACCATCATGGCTCCAGAACACTTTGTAGGAAGTATAAAAACATGCATCTCCTAGTGGCTCCTTCAGAGAGATAAAGAGACCACACAAGTTTTCCAGGTATGTGGTGTTGATGAGTAATATCATTGATTCAGAAACTTTCACTTATGAGGAAGCTGCAAAGAAGTAAGTGTGGAAGGATGCTATGATGGAAGAGTACCGATCCATCATGAAGAATGATGTGTGGGAAGTGGTTCCGATACCAGAAGGGAAGTTAGTGGTGAGTTCCAAGTAGATCTACAAGATCAACCATGTTGCAGATGGTAGCATAAAGAAGTGCAAAGCTAGATTTGTGGCCATAGGATTCTCCCAGAAAGAGGGAGAATATTATGATGAGACATTTGCTCCAATATCTAGGTACACTTCTATTAGATCTATTATTTCTATTGCTTCTATTAGGAGTTGGAAATTACATCAAATGGATGTAAAGCTTCTTTGTTGAATGGTGTAATTGAAGAAGAAGTGTACATAGAGAAACCACAATGTTTTTTTATTTATGGGAAGGATTCCCATGTTTGTAAATTGAATAAATCTTTGTACGGGCTTAAGAAGGAACCCAAGGCATGGTATGCTAGAATAGACAGTTATTTGATGAGCTTGGGATTTACTAAGAGTGATGCAAATCCAAACCTTTACTACAAGGTTGAAGATGGTTTCCCCTTGATATTGGTACTATATGTGGATGACCTATTTCTTGTAGGGGATGAGAAGCTCATACATGGGTGCAAGAGGGAGCTCACTTCATAGTTTGAAATGAAGGATATGATTTTGATGCACTATTTATTGGGATTGGAGTTGTGGCAAAGACCAGACGAGATCTTGCTTATCCAAGGAAAGTATACAGTTGAGATCCTGCAGAGATTCGGGATGATGGAATGCAATTCCATGGCCACAGATATGGTTACAAATCTGAAACTATTGAGTGATTATTCTTCATATTTGGTTGATCCCATGATGTACAGATAGTTGATCAGATCCTTGATGTACCTGGTTAACACCATTCTGGATATGCTTTTCAATGAACACATTGACTCAGTACATGGTTGAACCTAGAAATGTACAATTGGTAACATCAAAGCATGTATTGAGGTACCTGTATGGTACGGTTGGATATGGACTCAGATATGTCTCATATGGTGAAGTAAAGTTGCAAGGTTATACAAACTATGACTAGGTAGGGAGTGAAATGGATAGGAAAAGCACATCAGGATGTTTCTTCAGTTATGGATCAGGTATGATCTCATGGTTGAGCAGAAAATAGTCGTCAGTGGCACTAAGTACAACAAAGAAAAAATATATAGCAACCAATGTTGCAATTCGTGAAGCAGTGTGGCTTTGGAAGTTGCTTGCAAGATTATTTGATCTAGAGTTGGAGCCAACCTTGATATATTGTGATAATCAAATTTGTGTGAAGATTTCATAGAATCCAATATTTCACGACAATTCAAAGAATACATAGATCAAATACCATTTCATCCGAGACATGGTGCATAAAGGAGTAGTGGAACTCCAGTACATATCCACAGATGAGCAGATAGCAGACATTCTCACCAAGCCTTTGTCTAAAGTGAAGTATGAGTACTTCAGAGAAAATCTTGGCGTGATGCAGAATTTCCACCCTCGTTGAGAGGGAGTTGTGATGTTTCTCCTACAATGGGTAGATACTCTCCCTCTAGCCAAGAGATTCCCATATCAGGCATGAGAAGTGACTAAGGGAGTAACGAGTATCTTGGTACAAGTCTTGCCTAAGCCATGTGAAGTGACTAGGTTTGATTGGGGCTTGTAGTGTGGTTTTTCCTACGCCATGTGAAGTGGCTCAGTGTGATTAGGACCATGGCATAGCCTTTCCTAAGACATGTGAAGTGGATAGGTGTGAATGAGGCTATGGTGGTAGTCTTTCCCATACCATGTGAAGTGGATGGGTTTGAATGGGACTACTAGGAGAGGAGAAACATCGTAGATACTTGCAACGTAGTCTTGAGACTATGGTGGTAGTCTTTCCCATGCCATGTGAAGTGGATGGGTGTGATTGGGACTACTAAAGGAGAACATCATGGAAGAATACCTCCCTCACGAAGAGGAATGTTGATGTTTTGTAGCAGCGGGAGGTATTTACTCCTGGACAACTTTTCATAAAGAGGAAGATTCCAAGCGTTATAATTTTAGAAGTTATAATTATCTTCTTTAACGGTAATTAAAAATTGCATGTAATAGGATCACTAAAAGACAAACAATCACAGAAAAAAAGATATATCCTGGGAAACTCTCGTGGGGGAGAAAACCCAACAACCAATTCTTTAGTATAGATTCCTTCAACCAGTAAAATGCCATGTTACATCTCTCCACAAATAGAACAAATCCAAGATACCAAAGACCAAGAAACCAAGACCTTATACTCTAGGCCTCCTTTGATATGCTCCAAATACATAAGAGAAGGCAAGTTGTGTCTGTATACAAATGAGAGGAACTCAACCTCTATTTATACACATAACTTGACTCCTGAAAAGACACAACCCTAAGAGTGGTTGTTTTGAATTTTACAATAAGTAAAATAATAATTTATTTTGAGTCGATTTATACAATAATATTATAATAACCTTCTCAAGGTTTGACCAATACAAATACAGAAGAATATATTATGTAGTTACATCAAAATATCAACACTCCCTCTTAACTAGGAAGGTATTCATTTTTGCCACACGATCTCATGGCCATTGACTCTTGAACATATGAATCTATACATAATCGGATATGAATCTCAAATAGATTCAACATGTCACCATCACATCCACTACCCCACAATGCATATGTACCTCATAATGTGCACCCATGTGACTTTACATCCAATGCATCCAAGGCCTGTGGGTAGCTCTCAAATAGCTACAACATTTCCCCAAGACATCCACTACCCTACTATGCATATGTACCTCATCGCTCCCTCTAAAGAGGGACCATGCCAAGATTATCCCTGAAGTGATCAAACTTCTTCCTCGATAGTGGCTTGGTTAACACGTCCACAACCTGCTCCTCGATAGTCACGAGCTGGAGCCTCACTGCTCCCCTCTACACCATATCCATGATATAGTGATATTTGATCTCGATATGCTTCAACTTGTCATGGAACACCATATTATCTGACAACTTCATGCAACTATGGTTGTCACACCAAATACAGGTCGCCTCTAGTTTGATACCAAATAACCCAGACAACAACTTCTGAAGCCACTCCGCTTCATGTTGTCTATGAAACCATACTGGAGCCTAGACTGAAGCAATATGTCGAAGTACTCTTCCGATCAGGAACACTTTTGGCCCAATTTGAATCTAAATATCCATATAACCTGAACTTATGGTCTGTCACATACCTAAGACCATAATCCATTGTACCCTTAAGGTACCTTTTCACATGTTTTGTTGCGACCAAATGAACCTGTCTGGGCTGATCCATATACTAACTTAGGGTGTTCACAACAAAACATATATCAAGTCTTGTGTTCAACAAGTACATCAACGAACCCACCATCTTCCTGTATAAAGTAACATCCATAGTCTCTAAAGTCGTATCATGCAGCAACTTTGGGCTTGATACCATAGGTGTATCCATTGCCTTGCAATCCAACATCCCGAACCTCTTCAGGATTTCCATTGCATACTTCCTTTGATTCAGAAAGATCTCATCTTGTCTCTGCCATACCTTGAGACACAAAAAGTAATGCATCATCCCAGGATATTTCGTATCAAACTCAACAACCAGTTTTCTCTTACACTCTGGGATGAGATTTTCCACATCTGTTAGAAATAGGTCATCCACATACATCGGTAGTATTATTGGACCATCATCCACAACCTTAAATTAAAGGTTAGGATCTGTACTGCTCTTTGTAAATCCTAAGCTCGTCAGAAAACTGTCGATCTATCCATACCATGCTCTGGGTGCCTGCTTTAATCCATATAAAGCCTTCTTCGATCTACACACATGCATCTCCATGTCATGTATCTCGAACCCTTGTGGCTACTCCACATATACTTCCTCTTTTATTTCACCATTCAAGAAGGTTGTCTTCACATCCATCTGATGCACCTTCCATTTCATTATTGCAACCAACAAAAGTATAGCCCTGATCGAGGTATATCTCTCCATGGGAGAAAATTTCTCCTCATAGTTAATACACTCCTTCTAAGAGAATCCTCGATCCACAAATCTAGCCTTATACTTTTCAGTACTACCATCAACTGCATATTTCATTTTGTAGATCGATTTTGAACTTACTACTAATTTATCCTTCGGTCTAGGGACCACATCCCATACATCATTCTTTACTGTGGATTGATATTCCTCCCCCATGGAATCCTTTCATACCCTCTTTTCTACAGCCTCTTCATTATTGGACGATTATGCATCCATGATATCACACAAACATGCCACATAGCTGGAATACGGTTTCAACTTCTTGCTTTCCTTGAGATATTTTTTTGGGGCACCATATATTTCTGCATCTCTGATGAGCTCCTATTCCTCGGCTGGTCTTCTCTTTTGAGAAGGAATCTCTGCTAGACTATGAGGTTCTTCCATGTCATTGTCTTCATGAATGACTTCCTCTGGTTCAACTGCTTCTGCCTCTAGAACTCTAGTAACTGTTGATATTATGGTAGCTGCGAGAGGTATTTACCTCCACGTGTAAACTTGATGAGGATAGAATACTCCGAGAAGCAAGAAGAAACCCTAATGAGTTGGCTAATAACCCTAGAAAACTTGTCGGCTCAAGAAGATAATTTATATTAGGTTATTAGCCTCCAAGAGAAGAAGTCGACCAGAAATAATAATATATACTGAATAGACAGATACCCAAAATAAGAAGTCAGCCCAGGCAGTTAGCCAGAATTATTATAAATACAGGAGGCGAGTTCTCATTCTGGCAAGCAGTCTCAGTGTTGCAGAGCAGCACTTGTGCGCACTGCAGTTTCCCAATTTCTGTGCAGGTTTGGAGGAGAGTTGTCGTTGCAGCTGCTGCAACTAGCAGTTAAGCTTGGACTATCTCTTGGCTAGGGTTTGTACTATCTGATCAACTCGTATTGGTGCGCTATCCTATCCTTGGGGAAAGGCGTGCTACCCTTTGTTTGACTATCTAGCCTAGGGTTTGCTTCCAGAGTGATTCTCTGTCAAGGTTAAGGTGCTCAGAGGGTGGCTTTGGCCTATGGTTGGGTGAAAAGGGTATTGTCAATGGTAAAATGAGCACATCCACTTATATTCTAACAGGTTATGGGCCCACACCTCCTTCATTCAGTCTAACTGCTGGAAGGAAACATAGCCGTGAGGATATTAAGCTCGTTGAAGAACTACCGCTAGGGTTTCTAGCAGGAGTAGTCACCATAGCACTGTCGCTAGGGTTACTAGCTGGTGTAGTTGTAGAAACCCTAATCCTCTTATTGAGGCACATTAAGTGAAGGGATTGACCTAATCTTCAGATAAATCAATCTGCCTTAGCCTAGTGCATCTCTTGGTACTCTTACCAAGCCAAGACGTCGAGTTTGAGTTTTTGGTCAAAGCTAGGGTTTGACCAAGTCAAAGTAGCCATGACTTATTCTATGAAGTCAGAGAACAAGTTATATGGAGCCTCTAAATTCAGAGCATGGAAGACAAGGATTGACCTCATCCTTTCCAAGAATAAAGTGTTCAATATCAGGAAAGGAAAGATCGTAGAACCAGAGTTTGAAGAAGGAAAAGAGAAGGAATCACAGAACGTTGCATTTATGGAGAAGTTCAAAGATGGTGACATCAATGCATGAGTATCATAGTGGAATCTATAAAATACCACTTTATACCCTACATCTCCCATCTTGAATCATCGAAGAAGATGTACGATGCCCTAACAAACCTCTTCTTAGTCAAAAACATTGGACAAGTAATGAGCCTGAAGAATGAGCTCTGTGACATGAAGATGAATGATGATGACAACATAACATCATACTTTGTGAGAATCTCTCAGTCAAGAGATCAACTACAAGCTATTGAAGAGATTATTTCAGAGAAGGAATTAGTAAACATAGTACTCAATGGTATTCCCAAGACATGGGATGTGTTTTCCGCAAGCATGAACACAAGAAAGNGTTTTCCTCAAGCATGAACACAAGAAAGGAGTATCCTACATTTGAAGAACTTTGGACTTGTTGTGCTCAAGAAGAATCCAGGATCAGTGCAAAAGAGAAACCCCAAAAGAAGTATGATGATCAAGCCTTCACAACAAAATTCAAGAATTTCAGGAACAAAACGAAGTTTGGCTCAAGGAGGAAGCCAAATCAAGAGAAAGACATTTCATAAATACAATGCTTCAACTGTCGAAAGTATGGTCACTACAAGAATCATTGTCCCCGGCTAAAGAAAAGGAAGGAGAAACATGAAGCATCAGTTTCCAAAGAAAAGGAACCTATAAAGCAGACTAAGCACGATGAAAGAGACTTCTTCTTCTGAAGGTAACAATACTCTTCTTATTTCGTGTACATATCTTGTTTGCATCGTCTCTGTACATATCTTGTATATCTATCTCCTAAAATATAATGTATTCCAGGAAGAACTATACCTATGGAAGAACAACAAGATAAGGATCGATATCATTAGATAATACACATGAAAGGATGAAATGCGTCGAATCAATCATGAAAAGACTTAGAAGAAGCAAAGACATAAAGAAGTCAAAGAAAGACTTATAACATTTTGTAGAAGACAACAAGATGAAAGCGTGGACTCTGTTAGACAAAGAGAGCCAATTATATATTGCAGAAGATAATAAGGATGCAAATGGAAGCATGGAATCTGTTAGACAGAGGGAGCCGATTATATGCTCTCATACATGAAGCAAGGATTAGGAGGGAGCTAATCCTATGATCCATTAAAAATGATGAAGTATGGTAGCAGCCATGAAAGACAATACGTGTTCAGTTCAACCGCAGAAGAAGACCTCTTCGAAGAAAATCCATAAAGTATCCCTGGTTGTCCATCCATACCCGTGATCCTATGATAAAATAAAGAAGTGAAATCTTTAGGGCATGGAATCTACAAGAAACTCCATGGACCCAAGAACTAAATGAAAACACAAGAAAGAACATGAAGGTTCCAAGAAAAGAAAGAGAATCCAGAACAACCAGTCAATTTATCGAGAATCACAAGATTACTAACCTGATATGAACTCACTAAAAGAAATCAAGCAAAAGAAATGAAAGTCATGATGAAGAATAGTGGATGGAAGGCTTATGAATGAAAGCATTGTGAGATCTATAACTAGAGGTTCTCCCAGATGGAGGGAGAAGACTACGATGATTACTTGTTCTAGTAAACCAGACATATCTCTACATGAGTCATTATATCATCCGCAACATCCATGAGTTGGAGTTCTACATCAGATAAATGCAAGGACAAATTGAACAAAGAGCGTATGAAGAGCAATCTCAAGACTTTGAGGCATACCAGAAAGACACTCTTGTATATAGATGGAAGAAGATAACTTAGTGAAGAACCTCCAATGTACAATAGAAGCGTGGTGAAGATTCTATATAACAGAGATATTGTATCAAGATGATTACTCAGTAGATCAGATCTCATGATGATAGAAGAAGTGCCACATGGATATGTTCCAGTGTTCCAACAATGATATACTTTATTGATCAGAGCTACATGAAGCCTTCAAAGAAAAACTAGTGCTCCAGAATGAAGTACATTTGAAATCAAACATTACATTATTTGTGATGAAGTCCAGAAAGGAGAAAGTGGTTCTCCAATACATATCTCCACAGATGAGCAGATAAGCAGACATTTTGGTAAAGCTTCTATCCAAGATGAAAGAGTTTGTGTACTCAAGTTGGATCTTGTGGAGACAACTTCCTTATTGAAAAAGGAAGAGATGACTCCCAGGTTGGGAGGTAGCACTGATATGTATTAATTTATGGACAGTCATTTTTCAGTTCAAAAAATGGTCTAGGACGAGCAACTTCCTTTCCAGTTCGGAAA
This sequence comes from Picea mariana, assembly GCA_032191745.1. Classification (NCBI taxonomy): domain Eukaryota; kingdom Viridiplantae; phylum Streptophyta; class Pinopsida; order Pinales; family Pinaceae; genus Picea; species Picea mariana. The sequence continues at coordinate 126,507 of JASDQU010738053.1, read as the reverse complement.
GTGGATTGAGATTTCTAATGGACAGCGATTTCCCATTGTGGTTAACATGGGAAATGGTCCAGATTGTTGATGTATCATAGACATCGACTTCCCATTGAGGTTAACATGGGGAGTGGTCTAGGGCAGTCTCTCTTCTTGAGGGTTACTCAAGAAGACTGGCCCGCCTCACTGGATAGTGATTTCTCATTGTGGTTAACATGAGGAATGGTATGTTTTGGAGGTTGATATAGGACAGTCTTTTCCTCTTGTGGTTAACAGAGGAAATGGTCTAGACAGTCATTCCTTAGGGCTTATACATTCTCTCAAGGGTGCAATTTGATTAGTGTAGGAGGAATGGCCAGGGTGGCGAATGGTCCAAGCTCAACAATCAAGGATAGACATTCCTTAGGGTTTATACATTCTCTCCAGGGTGCACTTTGATTAGTGTAGGAAGAATGTCCCAGGGTGGGGAATGGTTCAGGTTCAGAAATCAGGACAGTTATTCTTCCTTGCTTGAGAAGAATAGTCCAGACAACTCATCACTGATGTTTTACCTTTTTGAGGGAAAATATTCTTTCAAATCTCACAGATGTGAGTGAAATATTGGCCCAGATGATTCATTTTATATCATAACATTGTTTATGTGTAGTTTGATATCAGATGATTGTTATGAAGATTGTATGACAGTAGATGTATACTACTGTGGTGGATATGTTCCACTGTTTGATCAAGTACTTGTTTGCTACTTGGTGTGGTAGTATACCACTGGATTGTAGTTATGTACCACTACGGATAGACACAGTTGTGTTCTATTTTATTCTGATTGCCTTGAAGACTATTAGCAGTATTGGAAATGATTATCAGTTAGATGGATGATCAAAGAACAGAGATTTCCCAGACAGGAAAATGGTTCAGAACATTTACTCTTCTAGGAAATATGTCTTGATTAGAAGAATGGCTCTTGTGTCACTTTGTGGTGTGAGTGACTGATCCTACATCATGTCTAATTACTCAGATGGAGTATGGTTTTGAGAGATGATGCAACTGATGACACTGATTGTGATGATGGTGCTCATGATCTAGTCATGAGATAGTCTAGACGACTATGTTGATGCTACCGAGTGAATGGTATGTTTTGTGCTCAAGACCATTACCTGTAATACCTCACTAGCTAGGAGGGAGTGTTGATATTATGGTATTTGCGGGAGGTATTTACCTACACGTGTAAACTTGACGAGGATGGAATACTCCGAGAAGAAAGAAAAAACCCTAATGAGTTGGCTAATAACCCTAGAAGACTTGTCGGCTCAAGAAGATAATTTATATTAGGTTATTAGCCTCCAAGAGAAGAAGTCAGCTAGAAATAATAATATATACTAAACAAACAGATACCAGAATAAGAAGTTGGCCTAGGTAGTTAGCCAAAATTAGTATAAATACAGGAGCCCATCTCTCATTCTGGCAGGAAGTCTCAGTATTGTAGAGCAGCACTTGTGCGCACTGCAATTGCCCAGTTTCTGCGCAAGTTTGGAGGAGAGTTGTCATTGCAGCTGTTGTAGCTAACAGTTACGCTTGGAATATCTCTTAGCTAGGGTTTGGACTATCTGATCAGCTCGTATTGGTGCGCTATCCTTGGGGAAAGGTGAGCTACCCTTTGTTTGTCTATCTAGCCTAGGGTTTTCTTCCGGAGTGATTCTCTGTCAAGGTTAAGGTGCTCGGAGGGTGGCTTTGGCCTATGGTTGGGTGACAAGGGTATTGTCAATGATAAAACAAGAACATCCACTTATATTCTAACAGTAACTTCATTCTCCTCCTCATGAACCTCTTTTGCACAGTCCTATTTTGATTTGCTGAAAGTTGCACTCTCATCGAAGGTGACATCTCAACTAATATCAACTTTTCGGTGATCGGGAATATATATCATGTATTCCTTCAATGTGTCACCATAACCAAAAAATATGCCATTTTTTTGGATGGATCTGATTTTGTCCTCTTTTCCTTGGGGACATGCACAAATACGAGGAAACCAAATATCCTTAGATGGCTGACTTCTGGCTTCTCTCCTAAAAACAACTCCTCTGGTGTCTTGTTTTCAAGTAATTTGTGAGGACTTTTTTTATGCACGTACACTACAGTCTTTGCTACTTCTGCCCACATATGCATAGGTATCTATTGATCATGGATCATAGCCTTCATTGCTTCCATGATCATATGATTCTTCTTTTCTACTACTCCATTCTGCTAAGGATTGTAGGGAGTAGAAATATCCCTCTTAATCCCAAATTCCTTGTAATATTCTTTGAATTCCTCTGAAGTGAATTCTCCTCCATTCTATGATCACAAGGTCTTTATCTTCCGCTCTGTTGGGTTTTCTATCAGTGCCTTAATTTTTTTGAATTTTCCAAACACTTCATTATTTTCCTTCAGTAAATAGATCTAAGTTTTATGTGAGTAATCATCAATAAAAGACACATAATATACATACCTACTTAGTGAAGTTGTTGACATCAGTCCACACACATCYGAGTGCACGATGTCTATTACACATCAAAATTACTCACTTTAATGATGACCTATTGTTTTCATTACTAGTGTCACAAGTGTCGCAAACATCATACTTCCATCTTGCCTATGTCGTATCTCTAACGACATCACAGRGACACTTAAGACACCTTCAAAGAATTGTTTAATAAGGAGAAATCATTTGATGAAGAGTACAAAGCATTTTCCATGAAGAAAACCACTTAAAAATGATTTTTGGAAGGCAACACTCCCCTACCCACTGTCAGGGAGCGTCGACACTCCCTAGCCTTCTTTGGGGGAGAGTTGAAACGCTCTGTGCACCCTTTTGGGGTAGCATTGCCCTTTTTGAGCAAATTTTGGTTTGTTGAGATAAATCAGGGAAGAATCCCCTGAATCTCTAAAGTTGGTTGGATTTGAATCCGAGGTCAAGGCATGATCTTAGGGAAGATCCACAACTAAAGGAGAGGAATCCTCAACTTATCCCAAAGATCTCTCAAGTGGTTAGGTCTCTCCAAGCTTATATAAGGAGGCCTTCTCATGGTGAAAAAGAGATAGAGATATTGAGAGATACCAAACTTATGATATCATGAGTGGTATTGAGATAGAGACATTGTGAAGCGATAAACTTATGATCTCATAAGGGAGATATCATCGAAGCATCGACATTCTGTGTGGATTATTTGAGCAAGGGTATGGACAAAGGGAGCTTGGTGAAGCTGCTGCACTACATCCATTGTTGTAAGCACCACTTTGTTCTCATTAATGTAAATCTATGCTTGGCCTATTTCCTTTAAAGTTTAGGTACATTTCATGAAATTGTCTCGAGTAGATAGATCTATTTTTGAGCTAATCTCAGTAGAATAAGAAGTTTGTTGTATCTTTGTTTGTTCTACAGAACTTATTGAGGAGCTTAAGATCAAATCTCAACCTGGACTATGCGAGGAAAAATGCCATTAAAAAAGTAAACTTTTTCTTCCTCCTCTTCATACATTAGCTTAATAGGATCTAAAAGGAATTTCAGTGTCCATGATATCATTTTTTGTCTTGGTCATAGGGGTCTAGTATCCAAGAGAGAATCCACTTGTCCGCAAGGCGATTTCTCTGTAACAGAAATTGGCGACTCCACTGGGGAAGGACTCCTCTTTGTATTTCCTTGGTTTTTCCCTGCCCTTTTACCACCTTTCAGATCACTTTTTCTATTTTTTTATGATCCAATATCCTTCTCCTACGTTCACTAGCATTTTCACCATTTTTTATGCATTCTGGGTGATTTTTTTGCAAATTTTTGGCTATTTTTCTAAGTTTTTGGGAGGATCAACGACCCCCACTAGGCCATACCAGGGCACTAATATTTGGAAAACACTCCCCCACAGTGTTTTAGGAAGTGTTGCAATGCTCTCTCCCCTTGAGACAAGGAGCACTAGTCTCCTTTTTGGAGGATTTTTGCCCTTTTCTGCTTAGATTTTCTCAGCCTGTTTTGTGAAAGTATTTAATCAAACTTTGTGATTGGTTTGTGAATTTATTTAGGTTGATATTTGGTGCTTATCACCTCTTATTTTCTTGATTGGATCTTGAAAACTTTTCAAAAATGTGACAATTGCTCTTTCTAGCTACTTGTTTTGTCAGGACAATTTGAGTGATTTCTCTTTCTTCCTATATTTTCTTGGATTCTTCTCTGCATTTTATTTGTGTTCCTTGAATGCTTGATTTGTTGTAGAATCCTTGATGGTGTTCTTGCTTGTTATAACAAGTTTCTACTTGTTTTCTTTCATACCTCACTGCCTTGATTGCATGCTTTGTTTGTAGCCCTTTTGCTTCGTGTCTTTTGCATCTGCATAAGACTCTTTTTCCTGATTGAAAGTAGTGGATCATTCAAGGTTTTGTATTAAATTTATGTATACATCATAATCAAACAAAGAAGATAATGCATTATTGCTTTTGGGTAGTGAAACTAGCTTGCATTTGAAGTAGCGGAATTGCATGTTTTTTTTGGCATTTTGCGACATTGTGCATCTGGAATGATGAATGTTTTCTCATTCTCGTAGCATAGCTTTCATCAAAATGAAAATATTGCATATTCATATCTTTTCATAACTTTAGAGTCGGTCAAAACACCATATTGTCCATGCCATTTTCCTTTTGAGTAACAACAACCTTAAAAATCAAGCGCTAAACTAAAAATTGATTAGACATTTTTTACATTTTCTGGTAGAAAACCTACATTATATTAGTTGTAGGACTTTGGAATAAGTGTGAAATATAAATTTCCAAAAAAGCAAACAAACATACGATCTTGTGTTAGGGATCGGTGAAATCCAATTGCTACATTTTGTCCTGAGAATCCCTTCTCACACAAGGGTCAAACCTGAGGTCGCATTGAGACTAGCAGAGTTACTTACCCTGCTTTGTTGGTCTTGGTGTAGATATTGCATGTATTATGGGGGTCGCTTGAAGGTATACCCACAATGATGAGTGGAAGTTTTTCAAGTTGATTTCAGGGTAGATACCCTGCCCTTGCGCATGGATCGGACTGTTGATTGTTTCCCCAAGCATCACTATTGTAGTTGGTAACCTTAGTGGCCTATATATTTAGGGTATTTACACAAGGTGACTATGGAGGGGCAAGTCTTCATGGTACCTAGAATCGACATTGACCAGAATCACTTAAGCTCCTTATAGGGTATACCCACGATTATGTGTGGGAGCTTGCACCAGGGTGTAAGTCCATTAAGCAGGTCGTCAACGTAACTTTTCCACCCGCTCTATCTCAGCCCCTTCTTACTTTGTTCCCACGACGTTGGATTTCATCACCAACTAGTGTGCTCATTGTGAGAAGGTTTTGTTTGGTTGCTTGCTTACTAGATTTTTAGCGTGTGTTGTTTGTTCTCCCTAGCAGAATCTAGGTTGGATTTTTATTTTTATGGCGTCAGTTCCTGGAATGACCAATGAAGGAACCCCTTTTCTAGGGGAACCCTTTGTTTTTCCTTCTCATGGAAATGTTGGTCCTCCTTACATCGCTACTTTGAGCTTTCCAGGTCTCACAATTGGGTTATCGGTATGGTTGCTTTCCACTCCAGTGATCTCGAATGCAGGTGCTTCAAATGTAATCATACCAACCACACATCAACCTCATGTCGACCTTTCTCCTTCTTCACCCATTAGGTCTCCTTCCATTTTCCTTCTTCTCCTAGTGAAATCTCTCAAGCAAGTAGCCTCCAACTACGTTAGACGTTAGATCTAAGAAACCAGGTAGTGTTAATAGTACTGGGAGTGTTGATGAGGTCAACAAGATTAAAATGAAGAATCTGAAATCCAAATTCCCTTGCAGTCTTCTTAAGGGTGACCACTTTCTAAGGGATTGCCCTGATCTTCCCAAGTTCCTAGAAATGTGGTCCTCCACATCATCGGCCTCTGCTAGACATATTGGTGATACCCCGTCAACTAGTGACGTTAAGGTTTGTAAGAAGAAGACAACTTTCAAATTTCCTTCTATGTTATGCGAAGGAACTACTATAAATGGATAGAATTTCTAAATCCCTATTGTCATACCCCAGACATTTGACGTTGCTCAACCGCCGCTTATGAAGGCTCAACAGGCATCGAAAAATCTCTCGTGGTTTTTTCGACGTTCGACTATCATTGGTATTCTGACTCCCCTAACGTCTGATGACCGACGACCTTTAAAAATTTAATTTCAAAGGACAACTGGAAAACTACCGACGAATATTCCAACGCTATCCCGCTGACGTGATCGACGAGCGTTCTGTAGTTTCGACGCTTTCCTGGGAGTGTTTCCCGTGAGAAGTCCAACCTGTAGTAGTCGAAAGACCGACGAACCTGAATATTTAAAAAAAAAAAAATGTTGAAAAGAGGCGAGGCATTATTTTTCTCAAGTTCATAAAAGGCACAAAAGGTTTCTTCAACATTGACCAACCCATTTTGGTTTCCAAATTCTACAAGATCCCGAAGAAAATCATCGGTTGGCTCAAGCTTCAGCAAAGGAAGAGATGGATTGGTTGTTGCAATTGGAAATGGGGCAAAGAAATGGCATGGAATTTATCAAAAGATGATTCTATTAAGTAATAGGGCAAGCAAATGGCATGTAATTTATCAACATTAGTCCCTCATGGCCGCATAAATGTATTGTCCATGTTCATACCAAACCAAAATTTATTCACTTGTAGCATCTATGGGATTCACAAAATGGGTTTAGTAACTCTAATCATCTAGTCATACCATTTGTTGAAAGTGGCCTCATTGAATGCAAAATTCTTAGTGTCCTTCCAACTCTTCCAAGCATCAAATTGCAATGAAAGAATTTGTCGATTGGGCATGGGATGAAGTTATCTTCCCTATAAGGGATTCCATTTCCACATCCAAAAATCAACCAATGGATAGCCAAAGATGAATTAGGTGGATTATGTGTGGGGATTAGCACATGCCTGAAAGACTTCATCTATTAATAACTTAAACCATTTCAATTTAGTTCCTTGCACACATAATTTAGTGACAAGTTGGGCATCCAGGTTGAATTATTCCTTGGTCTATTTACACACGAGATGGATTGCAATCAACTAGCAAGCAAAATGGCCATCGGGGTTAATAATCAATGAGATGATAGAAATTGTTAAGAACCTGAACATTGAATACAAAAGCACCACAACAGATATAGAAGAACAATATAGAAAAACCACAACTTTATTATAGAAACCCTTGAGGTATGGCAACACCATACAATGGATCCTATTATGGAAGGGATCCTCTCCTGTTCACTTGCCTCTTCGAGGGGGCATCCTCCTATTGAACTACCGCTCCAAATACAATAATTATCTTCATGTCTCATTACATTGCTTGAACCCCTTTATATAGTGCTACCATCACCTAAGAACACTCTAGAGGAGGAATCTTCTAGAAGTAGAACCTTCTAAGAAGTCCTCTTACAATTATTATATCTAATTACCCATTTATTATATCTAACTACCATAGTGGGCCTTATTTAATAATATAATGGACCTAGTCCACCTTACATTGAATGACCTCCACTATTATCACTATGGGCCCTCTGGGCCCCCCCACTACCTCTCTAGATACCTTACATTCCATCTCCTTTATGAAAGCGTTGTCATCAACGCTTGATGTACAACCATATACCAGGGTCCCATGGATAATTGTGGACCATAATGCTGAAGAAGATTGAAGAACCAAGGTCCCATGTAGAAAGGAATTCCACCATGCTAAAGTAGTCCAACCACCATTGTAAGCCCGGGTCCCATGTCCAAGTGCTCATGTGAACTCCCCGTGGAATATTTTGGAACCCAATAACCAACTCCAAATGATGCTCCAAAGACTGACACCTATCATGTGGATCCAAATAAGAAGATCCATCCACATAGTGGAAAAGGGTCGTAGCAGAATATGGAATGAATAATACCACTGTAGAATATGTAAACTGAATGCTAGTAGCTAGCTCTTGATGTGGGACATTGATGTTCTCTACAGAAGGTGGAGTAGAGTCATCAAATAAAATATGAAAGTGGTTGTCATCCCAGAAATGACAACTATCCATTTACCAATCATCACAATCTGTCTCAAAATCATACCAAGCATATATTTCTTGATTATATTCATCCCTGAGGCCCAAATATCCCCTACATGTTATTCAATGAATCTTGAATACTATGAAAACTATCATTGAGGTCGACTGTGAAGCTGTCTGTGAGCCCATATACAAATGCATCCAATCTGTCATCCAATGTGTGAAACAATTGGGCTTTGAATGATTCAAGAATTTCTTTCAGGTTTTGAGAAGAAATATCCATCTAAGAATCCTATGAAATCTTTGGTCCCTCAACCATCGTGAAAAAAAAAAACAAAAATAGACCCAATAAGTTACGACAGAAAATCATGGTTTTTTCTGGAAAACCCTAAAAAACTGTTGAAGTTAAAATGTTCATAACTTCACTTTCCGGACTCCGTTTTGGCTGATTTTTTTTTTGAAATTGGGTGAAATTCTGAGAGGAACTCATATATGTAATTTATTTGGGCAAATTAAGCCTCCAGATGCTACAGAAATAAAAAAATCTCGCCACCCTCCGCGGAAAAAAATACTGAAAATTTGCAGATTTTAAAACTTCAATATCTTGACTTCCTGGACTCCGTTTTGGACGATTTTTTTTTCCAAATTAGGTGTTTTTCTGAGAGAAGCTCAGATATACAACCCTTTTCTGCAAATTTTTCATAGAAATATATCGAAAACTTTGAGAATTTCGCAGCCCTCTTTTTTCTGCTTCGAAAAAAAAAATCTGCAAAAATAAAAAATATTTGCCCACAATGTCTGCCCAAGGAAAGTGCTCTGATACCACTTGTTAAGAACCTGAAAACTGAATACAAAAGCACCACAACAGATATAGAAGAACAATATAGAAAAATCACAACTTTATTATAGAAACCCTTGAGGTAGGGCAACACCATACAATGGATCCTATTATGGAAGGGATCCTCTCCTGTTCACTTGCCTCTTCGAGGGGGCATCCTCCTATTGAGCTACCGCTCCAAATATAATAATTCTCTTCATGTCTCATTACATTGCTTGAACCCCTTTATATAGTGCTACCATCACCTAAGAACATTCTAGAGAAGGAATCTTCTAGAAGTAGAACCTTCTAAGAAGTCATCTTACATTTATTATATCTAATTACCCATTTATTATATCTAACTACCATAGTGGGCCTTATTTAATAATATAGTGGACCTAGTCCACCTTACATTGAATGACCTCCACTATTATCACTATGATCCCTCTGGGCCCCCCCACTACCTCTCTAGCTACCTTACATTTACAGCAACACAACCTCCCCTATATGTACCATATTTGCGATATAGGCTAGGTTCATCCTTATTGCGACCATCCTTCCTCATAACTTGAAATCATGGGAGACATATTCCCCCTCCATAGACAACCTTGTTAAAATGTGTACATCATGCACATGTATAGGATATTCCCATTCAATCCATATGTAATGCCAAAGACCAACAAGTCATGCAACACCACAAAATTATATTTACAAAGAGGTTCAAACATAGGCTTCCAAACTATGGCAACATCACTAGACTCCAATGGAATGTAATCAAGATAGGCTTCATGTCTAGGAACAAGTAATCATCAATGAAGTTTTTGTTGACCAGTCTCATTTTCTCAACCTTTCAATGCAAATCCTATAAAAATTCAACTCTCAAATCATAGAAATCTATTGGAACTGCTTCTTTTTTTCACAGTGTATCTTTTAGAGCCAAAACCCTTCTTGTTAATGCCTTACAAATCTAATAAAAATAAAACTAGATTTTATCACTCTAAACTCTACAAAATCTTGTCAATGCCTTACCATTCAGCTTTTGCCAAGAACAATCTGTTATACCAAGCAACATTCTTCAGAAAGATCCTCTTCTAATTTCTCAGGTGAAAAATCAGTTGGTTTTGGTTGGAGAATTCCCTTGTCTTGTATAGGTCTCAGTCATGGACACTCTGATTTTACGCCTAAGAAATTAGAAGAGGAGATTTTTGGCAGAATTCACTTGTCTTGTATAGGTCTCAGCCATGGACTCTCATGCTTAAAGTGCTTCAAAACCTACATACAACAATGACCAAATTACTTCAATTGTCACTAAACAACTTCAATAGCTAAATATTGTCTAACCTTCAATAGCTAATTAAACAACTTATAAGTATTTAAACAAATACATATCGATCCTTATGGGTATGGGGAACAATATCACATCCCATAAATTGTACAAAAAATTGCAATGGAGGCTAGTTCATATTTTATCAGAATTATATATTTATCCCCAGGAGAATCAAAACAATGTTTAGTATAAAATAGAAATAGACGCACTGCAACTTGATAGCCTTTTGATCCCAAGTCCACTTTTCTGTGAGTCGATATTAAAACTCTTCGACGAGACCACCAATGACAAACATAAGAGGATTTAAAAGATAAATAAAAAATAAGGGCCATAACCATACTGTAGCTACAAACACAAAAATTGTGATAGCTACCAACTCTGAAGTATATATTTACCCCAAGGCGAATCAAAACAATCTTGAGAATAAACCATTGTAACAATCATTGATTTTTATCAACACAAAATTAAATCACAAAATCGTTTACAAAAGCCAAACGCCACTTATAGCTCAACTTCAGTGTAGAAAATAGAAATCGACGTGCTACAACTTGATAGCCTTTGAGCACATTGGACTGGGCCGCTATTAAAATAAAAATAAAAAATAGGGTTTTAAAAGAAGAAAGGAGAAACAAGGAAAATTCTATAACTAGACCATATAATAGAATAAGCTTTGCAATTTCAACATATGGCCAACATATACAATTGAAACCAGCTAATCACTAAATATTGTCTAACCTTCAATAGCTAATTAAGAAATTATATAACTATGTGATTTATGAAACATCACTTTGGAGATTATAAAAGAAAAATACACCCTTCAAAACAATGATGCATCATATATATAATTAAAACTTCTAGACCAAACCCCTTATTTGTGCTAGTTTCACCTTCAAGTTACAGTGCCATGAGTTGCTTCATGCTCAATAGTTTTTCCATCAGGACAAACCTGGACAAGACAACAAAATCCAAGATTATTCAATGGACATACTTAACCTCCAGGATATTCCTACTCAAGATAATAGATCGCTACATTGGACAATCTAGAATATTAAATAAAATACGTATTTTAAAAAAATTATTCAACTACAATTATTTACTATACGTTAAGATGCACTAAATTGAGAATGTCGGAACATACCTTGACAATGCTTACAAGCACCTTGTTAGCCTTTTCTTGGAGTAGCCCCTCATCATCCTAGATTCAAACATCGACTTACTCACTGAGAAAAAACTACAAACATGATAGTTATAGAACTAGAAATAACTCACGAATGGGCTCCTCTTGGTTTCAAGAATAATTTATTGGAGCCATCTAATCTTGTAGCAAACCTCCCTCGATCTGACGGAGCAGCAACGAAGTCAACATTGGCTTTTCTATTGCTCTGGTGGATCGAGAGAGGTTTGGTCCAAGATTAGCCAATTCCTAATTTATTCTCTACTAAACAGGGCCAACCACGTGAAGGTGGAATCTCTTATGGCCCCTCCCCCCCCCTCACATCACTCTCAATTCCCCAATACCCAATCTAACTGATATATTTAGGGTAAAAACTGAAGTATATAGAAATTTAATATTTTTTCTCACAATATGCTTACTACAGATCAGATTTAAACATAAGGGTAAAAAGCAGATAATAGAAATAAAAAAAAAAAATTTCAGATCACATCAAGAAGATAACCATTGATAGCAATTGAATATCAATTCATAATCTGAACATACTATGAAGATAGGTACTATTGTAAAATAATTCAATGATCTTCAATATGAAACTGAACAGTGAACATAATAAATAACAGTAGTAAAAGAGATAGGGTTAGAAACTTACCTGAGTGTGGAAACCCCCATAGATGTACTTAGTAAAGGGAGAAGTGTCAAGCACTTACCTGAGGGCAGACCTTACCAAGTGAGAGAGATATGACCAGCAGGAAAAACAAATCACAGCAGACCCCAAAAACAAGATGACCTCAATCAATCAAAGAACCCTCAGAGACCAATGTTGCTTTGTAACCATCCACTTTGGGTCACGTTGCTCTTAACACATCAAGAAAACTATGGAGGGTCACAACAGCCTTCCTTGAGGCATGCCACACAACAGAGAGGTACAACACAGGTCACAAGAGGCAGAGGCAAGTTGATAGTGCCAAGGTTAGGCTGCGGCAGGGTCAAGGCAACCACGGCAAGGCTACCGAGGGGCAACTACAGGCTGACAGGGCCAAGGATATGCTGCAACAAGGTCAAGGCTGTCGAGGGGCAGCTACAGGCTAACAACGCCAAGGATAGGCTGCGAAAGGGTCAAGGAATCCACGGTAAGGCTGTTGAGGGGAAACTACAGGCTAACAACACCAAGGTTAGGCTGCGGCAGGGTCAAGGCAACCACAACAAGGCTATTGAGGGGAAAATATAGGATGACAGCACCAAGGATAGGATACGGCAGGGTCAAGGCTGCCGAGGTGCAGCTAGAGGCTGACAACGCCAAGGATAGGCTACGACAGGGTCAAGGGAGCCATGACAAGGCTACCAAGGGGAAACTACAGGCTAATAGTGCCAAGGATAGGCTGCGGCAAGGTCAAGGAAGCCACGACAAGGCTATTGAGGCACTGTTATAGGTTGACAGCGCCAAGGATAGGCTGCGGTAGGGTCAAGGCTATTGAGGGGCAACGACAGGCTGACAGCGCCAAGGATAGGCTGCAACAAGGTTAAGGAAGCCACGGCAAGGCTGTCGAGGGGAAACTACAGGATCACAGTGCCAAGGATAGGCTACGGCAGGGTCAAGCCAGCCACGGAAAGGCTGTCAAGGGGTAGCTACAGGATGACAGCGCCAAGGATAGGCTACGACAGGGTCAAGGCAGCCATGTCAAGGCTGCTGAGGGGAAGATACATGCTGGCAGTGCCACGGATAGGCTACGACCAACACATAAGAGGGGGAACCTAACCACAATAAGGGTGACCAAAATATACAAGTCAACAAGAGGGGCTTAACCAATCACAAGATAACAACATAAAGGGTCATCTCTCTATCAAAAGGTCGAATAATAATGTGGGGGTGTCATCCTCGTACAAAGGGGGTTTCCACACTTTGATGTGGGATTTATACTTTCTAGTCTAATCCAAGGGTCAAATGGTCAAAGGCAAAGAAAAATATCACTATCTACTACATAATATGCATTAAAGATATTCAAAAAATGTCACAGAAAAGTAAATTTATCAAGAACTCATTGAAAGGAAAAGCAAAAAAGAAGGTATGAAAGACCTTAAAATTGACAGGCATATGTGAATTTGTTTCTATTATAAATGATCGGTATTATAATATTATACATCAGTACTAGGGTTTTTTTTTTCTTTGCACGACTTGCTGCTAATTTCCTAAGTATTTCATCGATATATGTGTCATCTTATTTTACTGTGTGCTCTTCTATTGTTGATTGTCCTTGCATTCTCGCACACATTGCATTCCTTGTCACATACTCATAGCGTTGAGGCACCAGATGCGGGTCATCACCTACATCAACAAAAAATATTAAATTTATAGGGCAAGTTATTGAATACGATTGATTTAGTTCATTAATAAGAAAAAATACGACTGGAATGTAATAATTTACCTACCCTGTGCTCCTCTTCTATTAGAGGATCTCAATGTATGTCGTGCAACTCTACCACTGAAACCACAAAATTTATAAGTAGACAATCATAATTGAATTAGTAAAAAGAAAAAATAGAATCACAAAATTCATAACTACAAAATTATTAAGTTATATATGATTAATATACAACCATATTACCATTATGGCTCTCATGTGCAACAACATCATGGGGATGCACTGACCCAGTTATGTTAGGATCGGGTTGCACCTCACTTTCAGGAGGTTGCACCTCACTGTCAGGAGGTTGCACCTCACTTTCATGTGGTTGCACGGAAGCACCATGTTTTGGTTGCTCTCTACTATCAACAAACTGTTCTGCAGTACTATTGATGGGATCAGTAATATTGTTTCTCCCCTGCTATAAATAACAGAGAAACATATAAAATTATTGGACGATATCAAACGAGAATGTATTTTAAAGGTAATGAAACCATATTATTGTGGTTAGATTTTTATAATATACCATCTCATGCACACTGCATCTTGGTGACTGTCCCAATATTTTTCGATGATCAATAACAACTTGGTATCCATACTTGTAACCAAGTCGGAGGTCTTCCGTAGTGGATTTGGTACCAAAATCATCCCCCTACATTGCATAAGAGTATTGATTTTTTTTATTGGTTGCCCCATGCATTACCAAAAACCTGGAAGGCGATATAACTAATAATATTGTTAAGATGTTTGATTACTTACAATTCATTTCTGTAACTTCAAATAGCCACCTTGGCCTAGTTTGTGTTGACCATGTTTCTCAACCCTTGCCTTGATGGATTTCGAAGTGTCGGGGAGCCTATGAAAAAATTCAAGTATGTTATATACCGCAATTGTAGTTAAAAATAAAGAAAGCTAAAAGTATTGAATTCAAATTGTAATTTACCTTCCTGGACCAAGTGGATTTCTTCCTTGTTTTCTCAATCTCTTCTCCTTTGTGTCCTCAATGAACGCCTTCCATTCCCTCTCAGGAATAACGGGTGGACGCTCATACCTAGGGTTCTTTTAAAGGTAATGAAACCGTGTTATTGTGGTTATATTTTTATAATATACCATCTCATACACACTGCATATTGGCGACTGTCCCAAGCTTTTTCGGTGATCAATAACAACTTGGTATCCATACTTGTAACCAAGACGGAGGTCTTCCATAGTGGATTTCGTACCAAAATCGTCCCGCTACATTGCATAAGAGTATTGATTTTTGTTATTGGTTGCCCCATGAATTACCAGAAACCTGGAAGGTGATATAACTAATAATCTTGTTAAGATGTTTGATTACTTACAATTCGTGCCTGTAACTTCAAATAGCCGCCTTCTCAACCCTTGCCTTGGTAGCTTTCGAAGTGTCAGGGAGCCTATGAAAAAATTCAAGTATGTTATATACCGCAATTGTATTTAAAAATAAAGAAATCTAAAAGTATTGAATTCAAATTGTAATTTACCTTCCTGGACCAGGTGGATTTCTTCCTTCTTTTCTCAATCTCTTCTCCTTTAGGTCCTCAATGAACACCTTCCATTCCCTCTTAGGAATAACAGGTGGACGCTCATACCTAGGGTTATTTTGCAAGTTAACCCTATACATGTCACGTATATATTTTAAATATAGGCCCACCGCTTTGGAGACCTCGCTTTTGTCGAAGGTATCTACCCCAAACATACATTCAAGGTAGTCCAAGATTTCTTTTTTGAGGTGAATACTCTGAGAATTCCACCTCATGTGTAACATGGGACAAAAACTTTTCAACGACTGGTCATGCAAGTGTTTATAAAACAAGTTGTTTCCTACATGCAAAAAAAATGATCATTAATTAGAAAATAATAATATATAAGATGATATATGCTTCAAATATACAGAAACAAATGGTTAAAACAATTAAAAACACTTGGAATTTTTAATGTCTTTATTGGAACTCCTTTCTCATTCACCAAAAAAGTGCATGAAATTGTCCCCATGTTGGCAACACGTGACGATCCAGGAAATGAACTGATAGTGTCATCACTGCCACTGCCACCAACTCCTGCGTGTGGCTCTGCCACCTCCGGCTGAAGGGGTGTGTCATGCTCACGGTCCCCAGTTATATGTGTGGACCCAGTCTGAGTATGATTGGGATCAATCGTAGGTGGAGTGATGAATATCCTAGCCAGTATATGTTGGCTCGTGTTGGATGGATGTTGTGGTGTACTCTCTGCAACATGACTACTACCAACATCTACTGCAGGAGCCAACTGAATCAGAGCCAAAAAATCCTATAAAAGAAAGAAAAAGTTTTTTTGATTAGAAAATGAAAAATTTATAAACATGAAACATTCAAATTGATCTTACGACCAAAAAAAAATCACTTTAAGATATGGTTATTACCTTATATTTTTGAAGGTCTTCCTTCAACTGCTCTATCCTTTCTTTAGTTTCTTGATTCTGATCTTTACCGACAACCAAGAGAAGGATTTCTCTGTTCGTTTTTCTGATGATTTTTTTTATTGTTACCATTATGTTGGGGTCATCCAATAAGTCATCATCGACCCAATCATCATAACCATGGCCCGTGGACTACATATTTCAAGAAAGAAAAGTTATTTTCAATTATATAAACAAATAATCAATTTCACATTAAATGTAATTCGGAAATGTTAATCACATGCCTATTCTGGGGGGGCTGGAGATTTTCCATGATCATCCTACCAAGGATTAGGTGTTAGAAATCCATAACAAATGAAATGATTCATGCAAACTCACAGAGTATGATGTGCATTATAGTGAAGTGCATTGCCTGTAATTTACCTGTTTTGAGGGGTCGGCTGGTGCTTTTCCACGATCAGCCTACCAAGAATTAAGCGTTAGAAATCTATAACAAATGAAATGACTCATGCAAACACTAAGAGTATGATGTGCATAAGATTTATGTGTTAGAAATACATAACAAATAAACATCATGAACAACAATAAATTTACAAACAATGGGAATACAAATTTACAAACTGCACCACATCACATCATGATAAGTAAACATAATAGATTTCAAATTACCACCCCCATAATAGCAATGTACGTATGTATTCAATTCAAGTTGTAATCAATCAACAACTCCTCACCTGCAGTTATTGATTTTATTGCGCATACGAATACACGGTTTCATTCCCGCCCCTCAAATATGCAATTGGGTTTCTTATTTGTTGTCCCGGGTCGTGTACTATTTATAAACCTTGCAATATTGCCCGATGCCTTTGTCCTTCCATCAATATACATAGACCCTTCTTTGTTTCTAGCATTGTCTCTGAGTTGTATATAATTTGAAGCCACTCTGTATATCTGCATACCTCGCGTATATTGGACTAGCTTCATCCAATCTCTATAATTGTAACAAGGCCCGACATACTCCATCAATTCAGTTATTCTGTCGTCAAAAACCTTTATGCCATCCATGGAAAATAGCCCCAAGCCATGTAACGATGATGGAGCAATGCGATATATCCTCTCGTCCAGAAAAAAATCAGTGTTTACTTGAGGAAGGTCCTTGGGTACCCATCGTTTCACTAAATGTTTGTACCTCAAGGGAACCTCGATGTCGTCTATGCTCTCAGCATCATAAGAGAAGGACCCCCCTTCAGCAAGAAATAATTCCATGTGTCTATGGAATTTTCTTATGATCTTCTCACCTCTAGTTGCTCTCCATCTACCTGAACTTTCCTCGTTCAACGAAGACAGATCTGACAAATACTTGTTTGGTTGTACCTGTAGTCCATCGAATGAGCGAGCAGTTAAGAAGAATGCCCCTTTCAATTCTAGTAATGATAATTGTGTAGGATACAAGGATGACAAAAGGCAAACAACAAATATACATTCTTCTTAAATGGCAGATTGATCAACTCGTATTATAACCGGCAGATTGATCAACTTGTATTTGTGATGTAGAGAGACCAAGTGACATATCAAGTTGGTTCAAAAAAAAACAACGACTCCACACAAAAGCAGGCCACAATTAATAATAAGCCTTGAGTATGGCCATGTTACTCCTCACTGAGCTTGTTTGGATTCTATAGGTTGTTGGAGTCAGGATTTTGAGGCACATTTGGTCTATATATTGTCCGTATATGTGTTTAAGGTAGGAACCCATATCGATATTGCATTTGAATTAGAGAATTCTTGGTTTCTTGTGCTTTGGCTTGGGTTACTATTGTGGTAAAATTGGGATTATGTATCTCTTCCATGCTCTGTGTTTCTTGTTGTGAAATTATTTAAAACTATCCTCGACACAACACATGGATGTGTTCCAGACCCCCTGCTTGTCAGTTGTCACCCAGGTGTTAAAGACCCTCCTAGCCAGGATATAGAATGTATTCAATGAAGTATTGGTGAAGGTTTATTATACCATTGAAGGACTATCCTAGGTCTCAATCATGAAAACATCCAATGAACTAGTATGTAGCCCCTTTTGTCAACAAATACCTCTAGCATGACATGGCATTCTCCTTCCAAGCCTACAACAAGCATCTAGGATTGTTTCTCTCCTACTTATAGCTATGAGTTATTTGAGTGCATGGACAAGGAGAATTTTAGTATGTTAGGAAACCATAAAGAAGTCGGAAAACTCTTCATATAATTTTCAGTCATGTATGACATTCATGCCAACTCTTCATATCATTTTCAATCATGCCAACTCTTCATATCATTTTCAATCATGCCAACTCTTCATATCATTTTCAATCATGACAACTTTTCATATCATTAGAGGAAAGTGTCTCTAATTTACATTATATATGTGGGAAATGCCACTTAAATGTTTATTGACATTTTCTCTTATCTTCAATTGACAATGAACCTTTGTGAGAAACTCAAAAAGTGGTAGTGGATTATTTCTTGTGGTGCATGTGTGGATATCAAAAAATGTATTTTCATCCAAATAAGGTTGAAATTTTGG